>QQSS02216815.1:0-11015 GCA_003687565.2 Craspedacusta sowerbii
GAGCTAACTAAACCGAGATATCAAAGGTTCGTTTAATCCAAGACCATGACGTCATCAAACCGAAAACATAAAATAATTTGTAAAAATATCTGCCTACAAAGCAATGAGGTTGCGACTTAAAAGGGTGATTTTTGTATTCAATAATTATTAGGAAGACATAATTATAGGAAGCACATCTACGAATTCAACCCACAAAATTAATCACAACATTTTGATTAATATAAAACACACTTTGTGAACTCGCTAAAACTATGTATTTCTTTTCTTTTCTTTTCTTTTTTTTTTTTGAAACTTACAAGTATTTGAGTACCTTTACTAATTTGCTGCTAATACCGTAAAATAAGCGAATCTTCAATTTAGCCTCACAACATACGAGACTTACTTTTCTTGGTCATTAACTCTACTATACTTTCGCGGCCTATGCGGACTGTGGTACTTCAGGGCGTTTAATCCTTAAGGTATTGTCCCATCCTGGCGCTTTTGGGGATCCATCTTGCGCTCAACTTTACCATAGAAACTTAAGCTGTTCTAAACTTTGACTGCTACATCTTTCTAGTGAAGAATTGAATAGAGTTGGCAATGCACCATTGCCCCCTTTATCTCTTCCAATCTTACACGTGCAAGATTTGCCGCGTCGAACTTTGAAATGGACGCATGCAGAGGGATTTGGAAATGGAGAAAGATCTGATTGAATAGAAGTTAAATTCCGGCGTGGAACGATTCGAATTTAAGCGGGATAAAAGTGTGCCAACTCTTGCTGATGTTTATTTCTTTTCCTTATTGACCCACCTGGACAACGCTATAAAACAACCTTGTGTGCGCGGCATTGCATGTATTCAATGATCTGAGGTACACACTTCTTTACTACGCAGTCTAGCCTGTATCGAAGAGGATGAGGAGGAAGAGGAGGAGGAGAAAAACAAGAATTTTTTTATTTGTTCTGCCCAATCTCCTTCTCTACAGCTAAGAGCTGATTTAAAATTGTTTTTGCAAGCTCTGCATCAAGAAGAACTACAAGAACAAGGAGAAGAAGAATTTATCGGATTGGATAAGCCCGTGCAATCCTTGTTCCGCCAACATGCTCGAGCAGACGCCGCCTTTTTCTAACGAGTTTCATCTCTCCTAGGAATCATAATTATAAAAATTATAAATCAGATTGGGGAGTTTACCTACTTCGGCGGCAGCTTGTTTACTAACAGCGGTGATAAGCCAGCAACGCGGGTGGCTTTTCATATCCTTACGGGGTTTTCGATAAGCAAGTATTCAGCATGTGAGCGCGCGAGAGAAGTCCTCAGATCGGTTTATGTTGGAGGCACTGTTCAAGATCACCTAAAAGGGGTAGGTAAACGATTGTGAAAAACTGTACTTCTTCGTGATCACTTGCTAACGAATCTGACACGCACAGAAATCTCTCCAAACAGCATACATGAAGGCATGCGAAGTTTGGAAGGGATATCATCCCGATAATTTCTGCCAGCCTCCAAACCAGTCCATATCATCTTGCAATAGGCCGCTACGTATAATTAAATAATTGTTCAAATGGTTGTTGATACGTGAGATCATACCGAATCGTCAGAACCTTTTATGCAATATTGATCTATTAATTTGTTACTCTTATTTTTAAGCCTTGATTTTAAGGTAATATGGGAGCTTGTGACGCATGCGCGACACTTTTGTGGAGCCTGGTCTGGCTTATCTGCCTGGTAGTGAGCATCCCTGTGGCGATCGTTTGCTCTGTTATCTACGTCTTCCTCTCACCTCTCGCCGCTTGCTGCACTTGCGCCAAGACGGTTACCGACTTTTTCCTGAAAGGATTGGAGTTGCCATACGCCCTTACGAGAAATGCGGTCGATGGAAAGGAAGAATGCTAGCAAACTGTCTCAAAAAGAGCCGGCAGAAACAAACATGTCAGATGCAGCCTGAACTCATCGCACCCATGCAGCAGCTAATCGATCTTGGCCTCACCCCATTCCTCTTGGTAGCACTTTGATCAAAGTGTGTCTAGATTCCGAATTACAAAAGATCACGCACTTTCATGACGCTTCAGTGTATGGTGACCCTTTCATTTATGGTTTTTGACCTTGAAAATGTTAGACGATGTAGACCACTCTAATGTTGACATCAATTTAAAAAATTAACATGCTTGTGACGTAAATGCACAAAGAGATAGGAAAAGGCCGGTTCTGGAACAGTGCCGAGACATTGTCGATTTTAGCCTTCGTCAAGGGTCATTTTTGTTCTGGCACACTCAATGTGTTGCCGGTTATAGCGCTCTCTCTCTCTGCAGTGTCGGTTCTTTCCCACTCTCTCGATGCGTTGCCGGTTCTGTAGCACGAACCGCCCACCCTCTGCATAAGAGTGCGATAACCTACTGAGCGGGTTAATCTCAACTACTAATGGAAAAGCTTAAGTGTATTTATACGGGAGTGTTACCAAGCCGCGCTTTGGGATAATATCAAGCATGCTATAACCAGACATATGACATCATGGTTTATCATTGAGTTGGAATCCATGGCCAATTTAATGTATCCCAAACCTCCTTGAGCAATCTATCATGTTCCGCTAAAATCTTTAATCCTTTAGGAAGTTTAAACTGTTTTGGGGAACATTTCCAAACTTGATGCTGAAGAAGTGTGAACAATTTATAGTAGACATTCAAGGAATTATGTCGATGAGAGTTCATCAAGACTTTTTAAAAATCGTTTCTTGTTGATCAAAATCGTCAAATAACGAACCAATGTCAAAGATAATGCAGTATTCGTGTGCCTAAGCTGCCTTTGTGAAGTACCTTGTTGGATTATGTTGTGGGACTTGGGGTCGCCTTACGGTGGCGTATGAGTTTGAATTTACAAATATATGTTCTGAAAAATCTTGTTGCAGTCATTGCGAATGCGACCATATTCTTCTGTTAGTATCCAAGGATGCTTGCATTTTGAGGGTTTTGGGGATGCCTCCTGTTCATCCTCCTTGCCATCTATGGGGGAGGGCATAAGGAGTAAACAAATTTAAAGACTGGATCGTGAAACAAAAATTCTTAACTATTCATTTCTTTTCTAATACGTAAATAAATTTTTTTCTTAACTCAAATAATAGAAAATGTTGAAACCTGCAGTCAAAGACCAGAACAAAGCGCTTTTCTCAAGTTCGTGAGTCACAAACTCTGCTTTACGCTGACGCTTTTTTACCGGCTTTATGTTCAGCGTAGGTATCAAGATTTTCGCTGATTCCGAGAGCAAAGCCTGGCTAACCAATAACAATGTTGTTATTGAAATTGGTGACTTTTCCAATATTCAGATTCATGTTGCTGGGCAGCATGTAGAGATCCTCACCGACGCTTAAGTTAATCTCGGTACTGGCATATGATAAGTCTTTCTGATATCGTGACATGTCTTTCGGTATGTCTACTGGAAGGCCGACGAGATCTTCAAAGTTTTGTATGAAAATTGCAGAAGCTTCTAGATTTTCCGCATCTTTTCCGATAATGCTAGATCGGGCGCTTGCTTGACAGTTTAGTATTAAATAGACGTATGAGCGAACGCTCTCCGAAAGCCTGCCTTTGTAATACCGGTTATCGGGTATCCAACCAGCGAAGAAATTAACAATGACTATTGACCCGTCTTTTCATCTTGAATAAATCGTGTTGTCTCTACTGTAAAATTTCCAGTCAGTTCCTGGCATGACTCGGAACTCTGCACGAAGCCTATTGCAAGCGCAATCATGTTTGGCACTATCATATGGATCGAAATCATTATCAAAGAGGAAGCGTATTTTAAGTTGCTTTAAGAGGTGGTGTAAATGACATGAAAGCGATATGCAGATCGAATCATCGGATTATCGCACGGCAAGAGATTGGTAGAGACGCCACAGGCAGTTGTCGAACAATGCAGTGCAAAAATTACCTGCAACATGTATGCATTGGGATCATCAATATATTTTCACCAAGGCATTCCATTATAAAATGTATAGTTGTACAAATGACGTTGCAAGGAAGCCTGAAAGTGGTCATGACCATTTACAAATATGGTTGGATTCGTCAGATCATCTAACGTTAACGGACACTTAGATGTGCCAGCAGTTGGCTTTTTGAAACTAAGATCGTCTTCGCAGCGCCTTATTTCATCAACATGAATATTGGGAATAGGCTTGGGAGTATAATGAAAACTTGGAACGTAAGGTCCATAGGAATATTACGTCATTACAGCCTTGTATGGACGCGAGGATGAATGAAATAGACGGCTTATCGTAGTATTTAAAATCCTTTGTTATAATTGATTTGATGTTTGGACGATTTACACCTTGTTCAACGAAGATCATTTTTTTATAACCTTTACATAAAATAAAAGATGTACGTTACGATCAATAACATTATTGGAGAAAGGCCGACTGACCTTCCCCTGTTCCCATCAATAACCGAGATTGCTTTAAAACGATAGCCATTGTCAATGATTTCAATGTTTTCATATTTCAGCGACAGAAACCAAAGCCGGAAACTAAAGCGATTCAAATCGATACCGGTGATGACTCAATCGTTGTTCCGAGCGATGATGAAAATAAAATGATCGACATTGTTGTTAGCGACTTAGATGGTACTGACAACATTGTAGATGGAAGGCTAAGTAACACGTTATTATCATTACTCGTATTAGATGATGGGAGCCGGTTCGAACCTCAATACAGGAAGCTGATGAGCGATACACTGACTTCACTCACTGTTAAAATAAGTGACCAAGCAACATCAAGTTTCAATGAGACTTTGCACATCAAACCCTAGGTAAATATTTTCTCAGCTGTCTATAAAATGGAATACGGCATAAAAACGTAATCCCACGCGCTCAATATGGACACCTCGCGGCATAAAAGGATTTAGGTAAAACGCGATCATTACTCATAATCCAAGTACGGTAAATCAGAATCAGTTACTTCTTGTTCGGCTCCGACTAAAAGCAAATTTGACATGGGGTAAATTAGGAGGAAAAAATCTCACGCTATTATAAAAACATGGATTCAAAAAGCACAAAGCTTGAAATGTTTAAGCAAGAACTGATAATTGTTTTTTAATTCTTGCGATTGGGGTGAAAGTATATTCTTACTTCGTCGCCTCTCTCCTAGTAAAGCCAGATAAGAGAACACTAGAAGCTTACTGGTCCAAGCATCTGCGTGCTTAAATTTAAGCTTAGATTTTTTAACTTGGGCTTTGAACTCCATTTTACAATTTTTACTGTCAACAACACAATTTAAAATTAACAACGTACAAGCACGAAAGCCCTTTGTCCTTTTTGGAGAACCGAGCCATTAGCGAGAGTAGAATTTTATCGGAACTAGTGGCAGCACTCCGATTGTTACAGAGTTTGCTGTAATAGTCCCTGCTTGCAATTTATTTTTCTTTGGCAAAATACAACGAATAAAGCAAAGCATCCACACACACAAGCGGAACGTGGTTATATCTTTGTTTATAATTCAAACCTTCCATATGACCACTTGCGCGATGACGGAATTCATCTCGTTGAGTCTGGAAGGGCTGTACTAGCGATCAATTATATTTTTGCTGTAAATAGCCTTAACGCTTGTGAAAGGCCAGTTACGGCGTGACTAAGTAGGGGTGCTCGCGATCAACAAAGTAAGAAGCTGCCAGACTTCGCAATTGACAGGCCTGTAGGATTTAGCAGCTACTGTGTGCTGTGTTTAACCTTGTCTTGCCTTATTCTTGTAAGCCTATTTTTCAGCCGAATACCAGCTAATTTTGGTTTCATTTCCTTATACTCTTGCAAGCATAGTGACGATGCAGCTGCCCAAGTATTGCCGGAAAAGGATCAGACTGAGCCATGCGATATTGCCACCCCGAAGAATATAAAAGTGTCACATCCAAACAGTCGATTAATAGGGTACTTAAATATAATCAGCCTTAGAAATAAAATTACTGACCTAAGAGTGATTATGGAAAAATTCTTACCAGATATCTTGGCTATCGGTGAAACCAAATTAGATAACAGTTTTCCTGTTGCCCAATTTGAGGTAGGTGGCTACTTCTTGCCAATCAGAAAAGACCGCAACCAATAATGGGGAGGAATAATTGTGTTCGCAAGAAAGGGAACTATCTATAAAAGAAAGCCTGAATTGGAACCCTTGAAATTTTGCGAATGTCTAAGTATAGAGATAACTATTAAAAAGAAATCTTGGATTATTATGTCAATATACCGCCCGGCCACCAATGTTCGAACCGAGGAGTTCTTCGAGGAACTATCAAAGTTTGCCAATCAAGCCATTGACAAGTATGACAACATCATAGTTACGGGTGATATTAACGTTGACACAAAAAGCATTGGACAGGACGCCACGCAGTTAAGAGATTTCTGCGACATCTTCTGGCTGACAAATCTAATTACAGAAAACACTTGCATAAAAAGCAGATTTCAGAAGTCTTGCGCCGCTGTCTGTAGGCTTACGTGACTATCACAAACTAATAGTAACAAGTATCAAATCGCACTTGCATCGCCAGGAATCTTTAAACAGAGGAAGTTACAGCAGTCTCTGACAAGCATGCGCCATGAAAAACAAAGACCGTGCGTAGCGAGCGAGCTCCTTTTCTGACGAAGGAATTAAGGCAATAATGGATCGATCTAGACTCGAGAATCGAAAAAATGCAAACCCAATAGCAAAAACCATTGCAAATTACAAAACGATGAGGAATAAATGCGTTCCCTTGAAAAGAAAAGCAATTAAAAACTCATTTCAAAGGGCAACGGAGCATGGAATTATGTCAAGCAGAAAATTCTGGAATTTAATAAAACCTTACGTAAGAAAAGGGGCTGCAACACTCAGGTGGACATAATGCTATTCGACCATGAATATTATCACAGATATTGTCACAGATACGAAAAAACTAGCAGAGACTCTTAACAATCGCTACATAACTGTAGTTGAAAGAAATTGTGTTCGCAAGCCAAAAGACTGCTCACTGGATTTTCCTTCCGATGACATACATAAGCTAGTTCAAGCAAGATCACCCGAACATTCTTGCGATAAAAACTAAGAACAACTGAACAGAAATTCCGACCTTTAGGTTCCGGGAGGTTTCGGTGCAGGAAGTAAACAAACTGCTAAACAGTTTAGATGAACACAAATCCACAGGGGAAGATCAACTTTCTCATAAGTTGATCAAACTTGCAGCAAGCTTTCTCGATGTACCAATCGCAAAAGCTATAGATGCGAGTTTTTTGGAGGGAAAGTTCCCTGATCGCGCTAAAACGGCTGCAGTCACTCCCTTATACAAAGGAGATGATTGCGCACAAGCTAAAAACTACGGGCCTGTCAGTGTACTAAATACAATATCGAAGATTTATGAAAAGGCCACAAAGCAACAGATCATCCCGTTTACGGAAAAGGTATTATCTATTTACCTTTCTGCGTACAGGAACCATCACAGCACCCAACATGTCTTATTTAGATTATTAGAAGAATGGGGATCAAATCTAGACAACGACTTGTTAGTTGGCGCTCTACTAACACATTTATCGAAAGCGTTTGACAGTATACCACATGATTTACTAGTAGCCAAACTAGGAGCGTATGGGTTCAGCGAAGACTCTATAGCGTACTTGTACTCTTACTTAAAAGGGCGAAAACAGGCCGTGCGAATAAAGAGCACATTCCAGCACGTTCCTGACATTATTAGCTGGAGTACCACAAGGATCCATTCTTGGACCCATTCTGTTCAATGTTTTCATAAGCGACCTCACTCTCTTCATTCAAAAAGCTGAAATGCACAACTTCGTCTATGATAACACACTGTCTGCACATGCATGTAATATTCCAAATTTGCAAACACTTTTGGAGGAAGAATCAACAATTGCAGTTGACTGGCTTGACTCCAACGATATGCTTACAAATCCTGAAAAATTTCAGGCCGTACTTCTGACCAAGACAAAAGCCAATTCTGCTGGACACACACTCCACATTAGAGGCAAGGAAATTCTCTCAGAAAAATTGTGTAGAACTTTTAGGCATCAAAATAGACAGTAAGTTGTGCTTCGATGAACACATTAGTGACATCTGCAGAAGAGCCGCTGCTCAGTTAAATGCTCTCATTTGGCTAAAATCGAATCTTAGTTTCAGAACAAAGAAAGTTTTAGTCGAGAGTTACATATATGCCAATTTCAACTACTGCCCACTTGTTTGGAACTTTTCATCAGCACAATCATTGTCTAAAATCAAAAAAATTCAAGAGCGAGCTCTTCGTTTTGTCTATTATAATCACACAGACAACTATAAACAATTACTTTAAAAAGCAGGAAAGTGCTTAATGGAAGTAAGGCGCATGCGTGGTCTTTGTTTAGAAATTTTCAAAACTATAAATGACATGAATCCTGAGTATAATAAAGGAATATTTCAAATTCCCAAAAATAGGCACTCGCCAAGACATCCGTATAACTTGGCAGTACCTAAACAGAACCAAGTCTCTTTTGGAAGTAGAAGTTTGAGATCCTTAGGCCCAAAGATTTGGAATGCCTTTCCAGAACAAATAAAGTCGATTTCTAATAGAAGACTCTTCAAGTTAAAGATCAAAAAATGGGATGGATCTAAGTGTGTATGCATTGTTTGCGAGCACCACCGAAGCGCGTTCGGTAGATTTATTTAGTGCTCGATGATTGCCTTAGATTATCGCTAAAACGGAAGTAAAAAGAATTTTTACGTCCCTATATCATAGCTACATATGCACACCTGAAATCAAGCCTTTTTGGTCTATCCCGTTTTGCGGCAGTAAGGCGCGTAGCACATGTGATCTCGGTGTAGCTAGCTCTTCATTTCATATGAGCTAAATTTTTACATTTTTACATTGGGATAAATCTAAACGCTTCTGCAATGCTTGCGAGTACCAGCAAAGCGTGTGAGATAGCTGTAGTCTTTCATTAAACCGAAGGCAAGAGCGGTGTTATATCCCTGTACGACTCTACACACCTGCAATCAAAGTCTTCTTGGTCTACCCTGTTTGAGGCAGTATTCTATGTAGCACATGCGAACTTGGTGTAGCTAGCTCTTTATTTATACGAGCTAAAGTTTTAAATTCTTTACTTGTTCTGTGTCTGTGTTCGAGTACCGAGTATAAATAAATTTTACAACTTTTTTACTACTAAAAGCGCTTTAACCGTCATTTTCTATTTGGAAGGTTTGGATCATGAGACTTGAAACACAGGGAAGGATTTTCATTAAATATTTGACCAGTTCAGATGCAGGAATAGTTTTAAGACCAAGCCTTCCCATAGCGCCTCTACCCTGTTTTTTCTTCTTTCTCATGTGAAGTCTTAGCCTTGCACTGATGTGCCAATGAACCAGAATAAATTCGCAGTTAATGTAAGAAAGAAACGCCATATTTATGAAGTCCAAAAACTGAACAATACAATGTGATGTGGACATCCACTCTTGCTCTTACCCCTCTCCCCCTTGTCGATTTTTGACTACTTCTGGCACGATTCCCCTCCTCTTTCAGGTGGAAATTCTTCATGGATGACCTCCAAGTTAAAATTTAAGACTGTCATTACACAATGATGAATAACGCGAACATCATTTTTAACAAAACCAGCGAGTCGTCTTCCATGAACCTTACAGGGCAACACATTTGCCGTCGAAGCAGCTCAGTCACGACAAATGCTAGGATTTGATAGCTCGCTCTTGCAGATGCTACACAGATGTAAGCAGCAGTTCGCCGTCTCCTTTAACACCGACTCGACTCCATCCATGTATCAAAGGTGAAATGCTTTTGGACATAAGCTACCTCAACATCGTGGTCTAGGCACGCTATCGGAACCAGGTCAGGGTTACACTCCACCTTTGGCGAACCTTGTCGACACAAGAAACGTTACAACCCACGAAATGGCTGCAAAAAAGAAACATGAATGGTTAGCATATACTTTCAAAACCTTTAAAGTTACCTCTAAGGTTCCAGTTGACAGTTTGCTCCAAAAACGACGAGCGCATTTGGCAAGCTTGCTTTTCTCTCGTGCTAAAAGCAGCACAAGCCCACAGCTCCGACGCCTTGATAGACCAATGACGGTAGCTCCTTGTCCTTCGGGTATTCTGCGTCTTTGAACGCGAAGGGGTAACTTGAGATCTATGGCGAGAAGACCGTTCAAGTAAGAAGACAAGGTAGCATGAAACAAAGCTATTTATTATGATAAAATGCGAGGGGTATTCTAACCACTTTAACATACCTGAGATAGATCTTCACCTCCAGATCCTGTAACACTACGGCCTGCATAACATTGTCATCCCCTGCCTAAATATCAACTTGCATATGTGAAAAAATCCAAATAACAAATTGAGAGTAGCAAACATACAGCTTTGTGCACAGCTAGTCAGACCCAAGTAAGGGTCCTGGTCTTCCCTTTGTATAGCAGATATTTGCGCATGCTCAACACCAAAATTAAGTTCTGAAGCATGGATGATAATAAACAATATCAGTGCAAGATAAAAGTTCTGGCAGCAAAAAAATGTAGGAAAAAACAAACAAAAATCATAATGAAACTAATGCACGAAATTTTGAATATGAACACGATCATTATAACTGTTGTAAATCGATTCAACTGCTTCTCGCACGGTTAGTTACGGAAACACTTGTCTAGTTGTAGCAGAGGACTGTATTCTGTTCATGAGCCCAACGCGAAACGACGCAAACAATACAGAAGTTCAAAAACCACAAGTCCCAGCACTCTTCAATCAGATGCAAAGAATATCAACACAGTAAATGAAGCATCAGCTTGTATGCCGAAACGGCACGCATAAGCATGTAAGGGCCTACTCTTAATCATCGAATCTGCTCGGTCCTGCAAAATCTCAAATTGCGCTGAACAAGCTTTGTATATCTATAAGGGCATAAAGTTCCTTATCTACAAATGCAAATCAGAAACTCTGATACTTATCGTTCATCGATCTTGATTTTGAATCCTTTTTTTTTTTTCCGAGATGTATTCGCCAATTATAATAATACAAGAACAACAAATATAAGCCCATCCAGTAATAAA
>QQSS02216826.1:0-11015 GCA_003687565.2 Craspedacusta sowerbii
CTCAGTCAGCGATGAACATGGTGAGCGCTTTCACCAGGACATCTCGGTGATGGAGTCACGCTATCAGGGTCGATGGATTGCAGCGATGCTGTCTAACTACTGCTGGACTCTACAGCGTGACACGGAAAGCGCTCAGCAGAAACGCAAGTCAAACACAAAGAAATTCAAACCGACAATCTAATAACATTGCGTATGTTTATTAAAGATGTGTTTTCCATTAACTCGATGCTACTGTGTAGTTTGTGTGAAGTGACTCCTACGAATTTTATGCCTTATACAGTGTTAATGACTGACCTGTTTGATGTTAGATATCTCAAAAACGGTGGGTGATAGACATGGTTTTCTAATTATGAAACAGCATGTTTCACTTATCTTAGAATGAATATCAGATACCAAGATATCCTCCGACAAATTTTTTCATTTCAAAGATTCTTTATCAAGAAATGATAGTGCTAGCACAAAACCTTTGACAGGGTCTTCCAAAAGACAACATTTCCTTCTTAGATTGTGTCAGTAGGATTCGACCTAAGAGACATGAAGTACAATAGCCCAACCACTAGGCGTGCATTTTTTTTTCACGAGGTACCTATTGATTGAATGAAATGACAGACCTATATGCATCGCAGTTGGTATCTCCTCATCCCAGCAGTATTGCACGTAAAAACATCATCACGCATCGAACGCATCAATTGTTTTTTGTGACCGAATAACTGAAAAACTAGTTGCTTTTCGGATGATACAATACATCATTCACCAAATCAAGCCTAATAGAATCCGGAGATTCACGCGTCTAATTTTTGAACTACAGAAAATGTTCGGCACCATCAATCAAATAATTCTTCTAGAAAATCTTGCTGCGCACATGGCATTTGCGCGTTTGTCACAATTGCCTCGTGTCGCGTCTGCACGGTCGGACACAGTTTTTTAGGATTGATAATCAGAACTCCGAGGTTAACGATAAGGATTCGCTCCTCAATGTTCCACTTTGACTCCACATTAATTTTTAATTTACATAAACAATGTTGACTTTGTGTCTTCTCTAACGTTTCCCAAGATTTTGCAACTGACACAATAATTTTGTACAGCAGTCTATCTTTGAAAACAATTAAGGCTAACAAAGGGGAGAATCATTAAAAAAAAAAACAATAATTGACTGTCCTTCAATCGATGATCTATACAGGTTACGGTGCTTAAACAATAGTGTAACCAAAAAAATACAGAAATTACTTTGAAGTTCAGCGCAAAGAAAATATCGATTCCTACCAAAATCAAGTATAGATACAAACACACTAATATTACAATCTTTCAGTTGTTGTCTCACGCATATGACATACGCCTGTCTTGCATAGGGACGGATGTTTCTACATCCAGAACTCCGTTCATGCCCTGTGTTTTCTATACGAAAACAAAGTTGTAGCAATATTTATTAAAATTGAGAAGAAGTCTAGGCAAAATGTCACCGGTGGTTGCCCTTATAAGCACCGTGACGTAAGTGTTGATGATTTTAATTAATTTTCTTTATGTTGAAAACTTGGGATACACTCAGCAAAGGAAATGCATTCATTAACCTCTTGGGAGATTTCAACATTCATCTCCTGAATAGTCAATATCGTTAGTATACACGAAGTTTCCATGACAATAGGAGTGGCAACTTTGTTCAACCGCAACATATCCCACCCTCGCGACTGACTCTTAAATCTCAAACAATTACTGATAACATTCTTAGTAATAGTATCAAGTGCGAGTCTGTTAGTGAAAATTTGATATGCCAAGCATCAAACAACTTCCTGTAACTCTTTGAACTCTGAGACTGAGAAAAAAAGATCTTACCTGCTAAATTTAGACGATGGTACAGAAACTTCTAATGACTTGTTTTATTGATAAAATTACGGATATTCTTAATGTTATGGCTCCTATGCATCGCTTGTGGAAATAAGTAGTGAATCTACAACAGAAGCCCTTGATTACCCCGGGTCTGCTAATATCTATCATGAAGCGCAATTAAATAAATAGAAAATCCTTTTTTGATATAAACTTAGTGTTTAAATAGGATCAAATCTTCAAAAATACCGCAAAGTGATTGCACTGAGAAAAAGCAAGGTACTTCAAAGTCGTAACTTATGTCGGGATAAGAGTACCAATATCAAGAAAATGTTATGAGGTCGATCATCCAGCTATTAAAATGCGTAGCAACTTTACTCCAGGCACAGTTGAAAGCCTGGAGTACATTGCATCTGATCCTAAGGACACAGCCAGTGCTTGCAACAAGTACTCTTTAACTTGCCTTCAAGCGAATCGACGCTAGAGACGAAAATGGTATGGAAACTCTTATTACGCGAATTTTTATCGGTAAAAGGAAGTGGATTGATGTTTGTAACGTTTACATTGCAAACACAAAGACACAAGACTCGATATTCTCGGCGACGCGTCTTCCGTCAACATCCAAGGCTTAAATTATTGGCGACTTCAATGGTCACTCTGCCCTGTGGGACCGCTACCAGCCCCAAGACTCACGGGGCCGGCGAATTGAGGATTGGCTTCTGGACTCAGACCTTTAAGTCTTAAACGATGGTTCTCCTACCCGAGTGAGTCGTTCTAACGGGAATCAAACCTGTCCAGACCTATACATTGCAGGTTCAGGTCTCGCAACAAAATCGTTCTGGACGACGGTAGAACACATTGGCTCGTCTGACCACCCTCAAATTCTTGTAAAGATTGGAGAAACATCAAGCCTACTTCCTGTTGCACCACGAATCTCTCGGTGGCGCAGTAAAGGAGTCGACTGGAAGAAGTTTCAAAAGGAAGTCGAATCAAGTGTTGGAATGTTTGCGCAAGAACTCAAGACTCAAGACTCAAGATGTATTTTCTCAGTAAATGCAAATAAAACCTGCCGATAAATAAATGACTTTCAAATGTTTGCATTATGAGAAGGAGGCGTCCTCCTAGCCGAGGCTAATCAGATTGAAGACGCCACCTCAAAGCAACCGTCACCAACACAATTACAGGAAAAAGGGAAAACAAAAGAAACTTAAGGAACCTTACGACGAACCTTTGTATTTGATGCTTGCACTACCATACATCTCAGTTCTACGGTTTGCCAGGGCAAGCTTATTCGAAGTACCCATTCGAGTATTTACGCTTGTTGTATAATATATACAATGTATATATTTGGAAAAAGTTGGTCAGTGCTGCTGGTATCTTGCTATTATGCCAGTCGTGCATAAAAAGTCGTAAGTTCAGTACTATTACGTCATGGAGTTTTAGTATATCTAGTTGTGAGAACAATGCGGAAGTCGGCTCGCTAAAATCGGAGAAAGTCATTATTCTTAGGGCTTGATTTTGCAATTTGACAATTCGATTTAACTCGCTCTTCCGGGCTGAACCCCAGGTAAGACAGCCATAACTCAGATGGGAGTGAAACAAGTTATACTAGAGTGATCTTAGAGTGCGGGCATCGACGTAGTGGCGTATTCTAGAAAGAAGACCATTGGCTCTTGATAGTTTTCTGGAGAGTTCAGTGAGTTGGTCTCGCCAAGTCAGCCGCGAATCTAAGATGACGCCACGATACATTATGTTGTTAGGGATATATAATTTTATCGTTAATTTTTAGCGTCAGAGTCTTTTTGGAGTGATTGCTTTTAGGTTGGAACAGTATAATTTCGGTCTTACTCGTATTTAGAGATATTTGCGCTAAGCCAATCGCATATGTTAGCAATGTCATGAGATATACTAACCTTAATTCTTTGAATGGAGTGAATAAAAATAGCTAAAGTAATTCCAGTTCATAACTCTGGACCCAACAACTCTTGTTTGAACTACCACCCTATTTTTTTACTCTACAACATTAGCAAGATTTTTGAAAGGGCCATGCATGATAGACTTATTTCGACAGTTTCAGTATATTTTCTGATCGTCAGGTTGACTTTCAGAAGAAAAAAAGCACTATACCAATAATTATCTCTTGAGTTTAGTTGAACAAATTATATATAACATGGATAGAGGGAGCTTTACTTAAGGAATTTAGCTTACAACGTACAAAAGTCCTTTGGCAGGGTCAATCCCAACATACTCTTGCAGAAACTAGAACAGTTCTCCGGCCCTAGATATAGAATACGAGGCCCCACAATGCTCAGTGCTTGTACCATTGCTCTTCTTGGTCCATGTTATAGATTTTCATCATTGTCTTACGAATTCGCTCGCGCACCATTTCGCCGACGACATCTTACTTCGTCATTCATCATTAAAAGTTATGATTAGATCTTTAAGTAATGAACTGATACATTTCTTTGACTGGCCATGAGCAAATCGTCTCTCTTTGAATTTGAAGAAAACAGAGCTCGTTCTATTCGAGCTTCTGTGCAGAAGAACCAACCTTACAGTTAGAATCGCTGGTACACAAGTATTTCCTTCAAATAATGTGAAATATTTGGAAGTAATGCTAGGCATCCCAGACCTGGAGACCTCAGATTTCAGAACTCTCAAAGAAGCTAACAATAGCAGTTGCTATTTTTACAAACAGAGACACTATTTAACATTCAACAAACTTAAGGCCATTATTATACACAAATCCGATTTTATTTATCTCGTAATTGGCTTAAGCGGGGCTTTGCAAACAGAATGATCTGAAAAGGTTGCTTCGCATTCAAAAGCGAGCAATAAAAGTTATTACTTTTTCCGACTTCCAGGAACCTTTATCCTTAAATATTTCTTTCAGCCACGTACATGGTATTTCTTATTCATAATTGCATTCGACGACTTTTAAGCTTGGGTAAGAACTTCATATAAAACAAAGATGATGGTCTTTTCGCATTTTCAATGTACTTATTACGACTTAGTTGGGTTGCACTTAAATCTATTTTGGTATAATCAGGTTACTGACCAAAAGATTAATATCATTTAACCAAAATAAACTCTTCAAGAGGGAAATTAAAACGTTTCTTTGAGCAGCGTGTATAGAATTTCTTACGGTCTTATTACGATTTACTTGGATGGAACATAATTAAAATGAAAATTATGGAAGTATACAAAATTTAATTCTATTTTGGCTCAGTGCCTGACTGATGCAACTTGCTTTGGTATAATTGTTGCTGGAGATTGTGCAGATAGCTCTATAACCTCTTACATTTAGACTTGTTATAGTTGAGTTACATTAGTTTACTTATCCTGATTTTAGATCAGCATCAACTTCAGTTGAGTAGCAACCTGAACATAAGGCTGAGTAACAGCACAAGAATGCTAGTTGCTCCACGCACAAACTGATACTTTGTATCATTGTCTTTCTCAGTTGCAGCTCATATTTATTCCCTTGTCGTTTCCAGTTTTCTACTAACTTCCCAAACTTCTATAAGCAGAATATGCTTCCCTTTGTGTTTTTGCTGTAACCTTCGGGCTAGTAGTTCTACCCGTTCACGCTTTTCATAATACTCACTTACTTTCTATCTATTGATTCCATAGTTCCTGGTTAATTATTTACATATGTAATGTCCAGAAATATTCGATGACGTGGCACCCTCGACCTGATTAACCCTGGCTTGGACGACGCCTCCTTCTCACATGAAAGCAATGCATGGCTGCAGTTCCTTTCCATCAAATTGACGTGCGTGTACCTTAGCTTCGGATGATATCGTTTGGGAGTGCTTGTTTAAGCTGTTTGTAAATAGTAAACAAACCTTGAATCCGGAATCTCGAATTTTGAAACTTGGATCATCCAACTTTAATCTGTAGGCATACCTATTTACCTTCAATATTTCAATGAAATTCCACATGTTCGAAGAGTCGTGACTCAAAGCTTGTCAAATCCATGACTTGCGACTGCGTTCATCAAATCCTGAATTAAGATAATAAAATTAATTCAAGATAACTTGCTCCGAAGGCTCTGTGGTCAGTTTACTAGATGCATCTGGTGGCAGTGGCCATCGAAGTATTAAAGGAAAAACGGCATTTCTCGAATTCGCCCTAGCTGGTGAACAAGAGCTGCGTTGGCTAGAAATTCAGTGTTCAGTCTCTCTTTAAATGTCAATATGTATACTATAAACCACCATTTCAAGCATCCCGCTAGGTGCTCTGGGTAAGCATGAAAAAGTCGAAGCAATGAAGTTGCCTTGCAACTGCTAATTCAGGATCCTAAGGTTTGTAATACATTTCTGGAAACCTGATTTGAACAAGATCAAATCTTTCACATGGTTTTCATGAATAAAAGTAAGCAAAACGAGCCAAATTACTGGAAACCCTAAGAGGGGTTCTGACGTCTGCCTAGTATGGTTGATTTAACACGTAGCCACTTTGCAACATGTGAAAGAGGTACGCAAGCTGTTTCAAGCAGCACCTCGAAATATTGAATTACGGATCACTTATCCTTTGCACATCGATTGCAACCATCAAATCGTGCTTCTTACTTTATTTTATAAGTCCTTGAGCACCATTCCAGTATAAGAAAGAAATATTAGGTTGTTCTTGGGCGGTATTCGGCAGCATGCCCAATCATTAGCATGCACTTCAAGCCAGTCCCTTACACTCGGCGTAGAACCCAGCTGATACAAATAGCTGCATTTTTGTTTAGCATTAGAACCATGCCTGCAATTTAATAACAGCCTTACTGGTATCTACTAACAAGACATTTATTTGAAAGCTTGCGAACCGTACTTACGAATACGCCATTTTAAGCTACCTCCCATTGAACTAATTTGAACTTCTTTGTCTTACTAACCTATCAACTCTGCGTACATGGCCAGGGTTCGAGCAATTACCTTTTTCGGCAGCATCTTGCGTCCAACTTGGCGCAGTATGCGACAAGTCGCGCTTTGTCACGCACGCAGACACACACACACAAACACACACGCACGCACACACACACACACACACACGCACACGCACGCACACACACGCACGCAAACACAATAAAGAATATTCTAACGTCAGTTAACTCCGCTTCAGATTACATGCCGCAAGACAATAAAATATCACATGAAAACACTTGCATGAATTTCTCAAAGCCGCCGAATTTTTCTTGATAAAGTATTAACGATATTCACAAAGGTAGAAGAAGAATTTAGAATTTTGGAAATAATGTTTCCTTTAAACGCCCTAAAAATTTCATCACACAACGAGGTTACGTAAACTCCTAAAAGAGATCGTATACATTATCTTGTCTCACAACACACCGTTAACTATACAACACAGCACACAACACAACACACAAATAGTGAAAGAGAGAGATCGCAAAGTGCAACAAAGTGCCGGGGCTCCTTTGTAGCTGGGGCTGTTGAGTGAGAGGACCACACATGTGCGATCTGTTTTCCGTTCATCGAGGAAGCCACGGCAAGGTACAGACGAGTTGCACATAATCAGCCGATTCCTGCACAAACAATGACAAGGTAAATATTTAGAGCTCATAACTGAATTGAGCAACCGATGAACTTGTTGCTTACAAACACTTACGCAGATTTTGATAATCCACAAAAGCGGCTTGCCATGCATATCCGATGCATGGGGGTAAGACTGAGCGCCAGAATTCGCCCGTTTATCCGCCCGTTTTTTCCCGCATGGACAAGTATCTCCGTAATGCAAGGCCCGACTTCTAAAAAAAACGACCAGACTTCTCAAGGAATATGATGGTGGGGTTTTAAATGGCTATTTTAGAGCATTGATCATAAACATTACTACCGTACGTCAAGAGATACAATAATTCCTGAGGTCTGGTAGCTTTGCATTCACAAGGGAAGCTGGCGGAGAATATCGCATGCATTAGGATGTGGAGGAAAGGAGGACAGAGACTTACATATAAAATTTCCAAAAATCTAGCCTCATGCAGGCAGAGCGAGATCGGTGATAATTCTCTTTGATCTGCTGATCTTATTTATTACCTACAGGCTACATGTTGGCATATTTCCCAGACCTTAAAAATGTACCCGAAGGCAGACGTTCACAGTCGATCGGATCGATGCCAAGGGTCGACCTATCGTGCAAACACAAAGTTTGGGCATACCACAAGCGATCAAGTCATGGCTCTACTGTGGGTTTAGGTCTGAGGTCGTTAAGTATAATAAGTACGCTGTTCTATCAATGGTGGTATTTGTAATTCATACCTACAAGTCGTTTAAAAGACCCCCAGAAACGTTTCTGACCAGAATTGGGACCACGCCAAGTTATTTGCTAAGTTGGAGTGGTAAGCAAGCTTTGCTTTTTGAGCATTCGTGCTATTGCGAATATCCAGAAAATACGATTTTTGCTCCTTGGCGCGACCAGGCAGAACGAACTTGCGATATACTTTGTCGCATTTTTTTAATCAGAAATTATTCTTGGGCGTGATTCATGGAGAGTCTTTATCATGACATATTATGCCTTCGTTGTAAATAAACAAGGACACAGAAGACAAGAAATAATCAATGAACTAACCCACCTAAAACATACAGGAGGTGAATGCTGGACTATGATAAAAGGTCATTGTAACAGAAGATACAAATTAGGAGCATAATTAGGAGCATACACATAACAAGGAATTAGGAGCATAAAACATTATGAACATTAAATACTCGTAAAGTGCTCATAGCAAAAGATCATACTGAACTACTCATACCAAGCATGAAAGAACAATACGTTTAATATAGATCCTTCAGAAATAACGAATTTCAATAGCAAATACAGCCAGCACCTACAATAATTCTTAACTACCGCACACAAGAAAATGCTTCACGCATACTCTGCGATTATCAAACTCATCATTTTCTCGCTAAAGACGTAATTTGAGTGTGGCGCGTTTGTATTCATGTTCAGTAGTGCATTGAGCATGACAGCACCCTTGAATTTGATGCTATTGGTTTCATACTTCTCTGTCAGCTAACATCTGCTAGCTCCTGTCACTTATTCGTGTACGTTTGGAGTGGAAGAAGCTGTTGAAGGCATCTGGAGGGCTTTCATTGTACCAATCATGCATTTATAGATAGCCTAAGTATCATGGCGGGTTCAGTCTTCAAATTAGATTTCTTTTTATTTTTTAGTTAGATTTCTGACACAAAGGAGAATCTCATAACTAGCTATAGCTATACGATTGTCTACTGAGATCTTGCTTAAGTACCCAACTTGAGCACTTCTTGCGTGATGCGTCATCTACACTATACCTTCACCCGTTTCGAGATGCTCTTTGCTTTGAATGCCTTCTCTACGCCTTGTAGCTCTTAACGTTCTAGGTATGGCAAGGAGTCATAAATCATCAAGAAAGACTAATCACGATCAGGCATACTTATGAGTTATAAGTTAAAGAATAAGTTTAGCTTAAAAAAAGATTTTAATAAGGAGATAAAAGCGGAAAAATGACAAAAGCACAATTCTGCGACTCATAATTCCGGTTCGCGAGCAACTAAATATTATAGTAGATGACAAAATCGCGATGAGTCTACCCAGGGAACTTTTCAGTATGCATTACATACGTATATTAGAACAAAAGTGTGACCAGATACCTAAAGATGGCTTTCGAAATTTTATCTGATGATCCACAAAAGCTCGCAAAACATCCATAGGAATTAAGCGGATCACGCAAGTGCAACCAACCGATCATGTCACTCGTCAAAATTAAAAACTGAAAGCAGGACGCAGCAAAGACAAAGTTTCCCACACAGGGAAGTTTTTAACAAAGAAACAAATAATCCGCCACATTCTTTAGATGAGGTAAATTTGAGTGATGAGAAGCAACTACTTCCAAGCTTTGCAAGACTGGATTTCAATGTTCTTGATACCCCAATCGCATAAGCAATCAATTTTAGCCTCCCTAACCAATAACAAGCAACAAAAACAACAAAGAATTTATTTTCTCAATAAATGGGTATCAAAAGAAAGCATACAAAACGCGAGGGTTTAGTCGGCTAGAATGTCACGCAAACTAATTATGAGGTAATGGTGCAAGCCAATTATGAGTTTTACACGTAACCCAACTTCCCCTAACCTTGCAAAGAAATGCTGGAGTACGTCCTTTCTGAAAAGATGGCGTCTACTCACACAAGTTGAGCTACACGCACGTAAGTATTCTTAAAACTATTTGCAAATCGCTCCTCTTTTAAGCAGCTGGCATTACGGTATGTAGATGAACCTTTTAGTTTTCATTTTAAAAAGAAAGCACGTTTATCTTAGCTAGTTCTTCACGTCCGAAACTAAGCCTGCAGCTTCAACTACTAAGGGGAAAAACGCATTATAGTCAAATGGATAATGTTTGAGTAAAGTTATGATGATATTTTCATCAAATTGTTGTACATTGTAAAAAATAGGAACTCGATTATAGTCTAACTTCAACATATCTCAGTTTACTTAGCTCTTTAAGTTATCAGTTAGCTCTTGGTTTCCAATTTGGTTCGTCAATTTTTGTGACCGAGCATAAATGCGTTTGCCAAGCCGGCAAAGCAAAGGCAAGCAATTGGGAAGAAGTTTACGATGAATTATTGAGGAAATTCTTGAGTCTATAAAAGTTAAAGACAAGCAATACATGACGGGTAGTAAAATACAGGAAAGGGCCGAATTGCATCCCACAAATAAGAATCAGCGCAATTCTGTTGTAGATATGACAAGGAGTTGGAAAATGCTAAACTAAAATAATTATTTAATTAAAAATAATAACAGCATCAAAAAGTCTTGACTGGTATACCTAAAGAAAATCATGAGTGTTTTCATGATTGACTAACTTTTGCTTATGGATGGTGCCTGACATAAGGCAGTGGAAATGTCGGCCAAGGTAGACAAACAATTGTCCAATGATAACTGGTTTCACTCTTTGGTTGTTTATGAAAACATTTCGTTGGAATTGCTTTGAAGAGCTTCCCTGCTTTTGAATTCCAAAAGCGAAATATTTATCGACACGAACTACCATTCCGCTCCAGGTGGACGGCATGGTGAACCGGACAATTTCATCCTGTCAACAACCTTGTATATTTCTTTATAGGTAGGTGGTTTCAGATTGAAGATTTTGTGTCGATTCTGAAGTACAGGCATCCAAGGTGGAACTGCAAAGCTGCTTAATATATATATATATA
>QQSS02216837.1:0-23020 GCA_003687565.2 Craspedacusta sowerbii
GTACTAGCTAGCTACTAGACATCATTTGTGTGGTGTTGTTGTGATGCATGATAGTAAGTACTGTGATGTGTGTCGCTCCATGCTGCTACTAAGCGTATAGTACTTACTATCCTGTATTTAGAGCTAGAGACTTTACAGAATGCGTTAGCGGTCCAAAACATTGGACAAGGGCTAATAAACCCACATAGCTAATGTTAATTCATATTTAAAGTTGATGACTTACCGCAAACAACGACATCAGTTTTATAGTTCATAACAAGTAAAGTACTCTGACGGCTTCACATAAATGGTAAACTCAGTTTGCGCGCTTGAAACTTATTTAAGGAACGATGCATTGTTGGGTACACGTTTCGAAATAAATATATTTCATCGTGTTGAACTCCTAAATTCTATACTTCAAAGAACACGCAGATTATCAATCTGACGTGTTCAATATTTATCGCCACGTCTCATAGTTGGTTTATATATATATAACTTTTGAGAGAGAAGATCTTCTGATGAGTGCGCTTAGCACGAAACAGACAGTGAAGATATGACTCAGTAGATTCCTCATATATATGGATAAAGGCGAAATGGATGACGAAAGGACGTCAAAAAGATGACGTAATAAAGTGTGCACGCATATTTAAGCTCATCATCGATACAAGTAGGGCGAAAATGCATAATCACACGTGAATCCGAAGAAAACCATTTGTAAGGCCCTCACCTTGTCGATGCTAAAGGCGCACTGCTCGCTCGTACGTGAGAATTGTTGGATTAACGCCTCTGGAACCAGTACCTCACCATCGGAAGGGTCATGACTGCGCATGTCCTCGGACTCATCAACACCATGCGATTTAGCCGCGCGTCGTTCTTGGACGTCCGCGGGCAACACAGTACACGATGGGGCAACAGATAAAGATGGCAAGTGAGCAACTGATCCAGAATCCTTACGAACACGTCCCGAAGAAAGAAGATCGGCACGGCACTCTTCTGAAATCTCAAAAGCTGCGTCTTTGCAAGGATCAGAACTTCGCTCGGGGACAAGCACGTCCAGGCCGCCCCCATCCTTCACAAGCCGTCGTGTTTCGGCTGGCTTCCAAATATGGAACAGAGGCTCCTTCCCTTGGTCAAACCAAAACTGGAGGTGCAGCATAATCTTCCGGACGTCACAATGGCAACAGTTTATCACATTGCGAAGAACATCAGTCGGCACGTATACCCTCTCCGCCAGACACAACAGCTGCATAACGGGAAGAATTTGAACCGCAGACGGCCGGGACAATGGAATGTGCTCAATCCAAAAGCGGTTTTCGTTGTCCACCTGGTTTATGACACTTGAAGCTAACAAAAAAACAAAAACAAAAAATAAAATAAAACAAAATAAAAATACAAAGCTAGAACTATCCAGGGCTACCAAAGAAAGGGGACAAAATAGCTAGTTTTGCACATTCGCTGCCTTGGTTACCCACCGGTGAATTAATCAAAAAATCAATCCATCAATCAGTTCGCTCCGTTTTCAAAGAAAGATGTGCATCCAAAGCAAGCAGCAATAGGTTCACACACAGGCACACAAAGTAAACTATTGCAAATAAGTACCGTTGCTTGTTAGAATAATAGGGCGCTTAGAAAGCTTTGAAAGATCATCAACTCCCTGCCAAAAGCCCTTATCAAGTTCCTCGTACACGATGTCAACCTAGAAAAACAATAGAGACACTCACGAACGGGACAACCCTCGACATATGTGTGGAATAGCATGGGAAAGATAAATGAAAATCGGCCGCCACATACCGCTGTTAAAAGTGCTTGGTCGACAAAAGCGACTTAAAATCGATGTATCCATCTATATCTATCTATCTATCTATCGGTCTATCTATGAATCGATCAGTCGGCGTATATATCCGTGCCTCTATTTGCGTAATACTTGTCTTAGCTACATTACAAATTAATATTCCGAGAGCGCAAAGAACATAGCTAGGACATGCAGTAAAGTTCTTAAATACTACTTCAAATAATATTCCACTCGACCGCCTGGACACACCTGTTCAAACAGGACCAACGACATGGCATCCACTGGATTGTTTCTGCGACCGATGGTATCACTTTCACCACTGGTCACGTGCTGCGAAAGCATTCCAACTTTTCGCGTCTCATTTTCGCGCGCGCTTCCCTTTGCAAAGAAGCTCGCCATCTTCGTCACGCCAGGCTCTCTACACTCGTGTGAGTCAGTCGATGGACGCGCATGCGTCTTTACTTGATGGGAAACAACCGCTTCGCTGACAGAATCGAAAATTTGTTTCCCCGTTCGCACGGACGAAGGGTTCAATTCTATGACCTGAAGGAGCAAGGAAATAACAGTAATAGTAATAATGATAATAATAAATATTTTAAACTTCATATATATTTTCATTTTATTATGACACACTCGGTAGACCTCGGCACCACTTACTATTCTAGGCATGGTGCCTCGGATGATGTCCTCCAGGACATCGTTCTCAGTAGTTTTAAACTTGCAGTGCGAATGTCACATCACATGCTTCTTTGACTAATCCATCTGTACTCATTTTAACGACCCCGTGGGAATGTATGCTCGAGTCGAGCAAGGTCGGACCGGGGCTTGCACTCTGGCCGCTCATGAAGGTCTCGCTTGCAAGGCGAGAGGGTTATCTAGTCGGCCACGCGGCAATAATTAGAATAGTAATAAATAATAACAATAATAATAATAATAATAATAATAATAATAATAATAATAATAATAATAATAATAATGACAGAAATAATAATAATAATATTAATAATTATTATGCTACGTGTCACGGTAGAAACCTGTAAACGTGAAAATCAGCATGTGGTAAGATGGAAGTCTTAATCATGCCGCACCTAATCGGGGTGGTGCCTCAAAGAGGCGATATTTAAAACGCTTTTTCTGGATTGTACTTCAAGTTGCATACAATCAACACGAACCCTAATCGACATTGATTATTCGCTGCAGCATGAGCAACCGTTTGCTTCTATGCTGCTGTTACCGGGACCACGTTTGTGCAGGGCCCCTGAAACAACTATAACCCAGTCGATCGAAACCAGCGAAACGCCTGGATGTTTTTGTTTTGCTATTTGCTTCGGATTCAGTATCAAAACAAGTCGGTTGGCACGGAGCAGCGCCACCTGGATAAGCAGAACAAGCAGCAATTAAGAAGCAGTCCCAACCACCATAGCACAACAACACAACAAACTTTCCTCGTCTCATTCTTGGAGCCCAAACCATTTCTAACGCGTGCACCACAATCACTTTGCCTTCGGCTACAACTGAACCGATATTTTAGATTAAATAATCAAATAATTAAAAAACTTACATAATAATAATAATAACAACACGACAAAAGGAAATACATTCAAGTAACAATTAATAATTAGATTCACAATCAACAACTTACAAGAGGTTTATCAGACATGCACTATAGATACGCGTTTTCAGAAAAATTACGGGATTGTAGCCCAAAGAAAGTGGTTTAAACCTTGAACTCCATCTGTTTTGCGCAGGCATAGACAGCTGCCGTTGTTCCACACCCGATCGGACCCGAGAGCAGGAGAGTGTTACACAGACAGTCCTCGTCATCACTATCAAAGTCACTGTCATCGCTGCATCCTTTCCTCGCGCTGGAAAACAGAAAGTTAACAGGGAGTCCTTCCACTACACACCAGATCCATTCACCAACATCACACACAGAAGCTTGAGGACTTTGCTCGAGACCGAGAGTTCCGGTGGCAAATCAACACACACACACATACACACACACACACACACACACACACACACACACACACACACACACACAAACACACACACACACACACACACACACACACACACACACACACACACACACACACAAACACACACACACACACACACATACAGATTTTACTCCAAATTGCTAATAAAGGTGTTTACAGTTGAAATCCAGAGGTATTTTTTGAGAAACTCATCAGATACTAGAGAGTGAATCAGGCGTTTCGAGCAATACAAAATTTAAAGAAAACTAAAGCGATTTAAATTCATTGGGGCTCGGGCACTCGAATGAAAACTGCTCAAAATGCAATCAAAAGCGTCTTTCATACCTCCTTACACTTGCTCGGGCCGCAATTCTCTTACTGATACTGTCGTGCTTTTCTTTCCACGCATTTAGCCATTTAAAGATCTCCTTCAAGCGAGCTCGATCCCCTAAGACATATCTCGCCTTTCTAGGCTGGTACTTCTCGGTCCACGTCAAGTACGAATTCACAGCCGCTTCGTTCCAAGTCACTTCCACGATGGGCCGCTTCTTTTTCGGAGACTTTATCAGCACGGTCAACGCATCGACTGCGTCATACATCTGCAACCTTTGGGCTTCTTTGACAGAGGCCTCCTCCAGTTCATCTTTTAAGACAACCTGTACGCCTAACTGCTCACCCACGCCTTCTTCAACTTTACCTGCTTTAAGTTTTCTCTTAGGCTTTCCAACTTTGACCGACACAGAAACGTCATCCGATTTTTCTTCCTTCACATGAACAGGTTGATTGAAACAGAGGGGCGGCTTTCTTGGGCGCAGAGACTTTCTGCGCGAATTAGGATCATCGAGGGAATTTTCAATGGCCTCGAACTTGCAAGGGTCATCCAAAGAAACAACTTCGGCCCGTGCATTGCATGATTTAGCGTCGTAATCTACAAGAACAGGACCGTCGCAAAAATCCTGAGACTTGCTCGAGTGCCAAGACGTTCTTCTAGAGATAGGTATCAGAGTAGCCTTCTCAGTTGCTTCTTCTCTGCATGAGCCACCCGAAGCCCCACTGGTTTTCTGTGCAATATTTCCTTGGAGTTCGCTTTCGTTCACAATAAGCTTACTACCACGCTCGTCTCCGTCACGGAAAATAGGCCCGCTACTAGAAGGAGCCTCCTTTACAACACCTTGACAGACATAATTATCTTCACAAGTAACGGTAGAAGGAGTTTCGTCGCATTTACGTTGAGACAGTCGCGACATGCATTCACTAGACGTGCAGGTATCGCTAACCTCCTGGCTGCCATCCGGTGACATTAGATCACAAGGAAACCCAACGGAGACAACGTCCATGCACTCATCAGAGAGAACGTCAGCCGGAATTTCTCTCTCGCTCTTAAGAGATAGCTGCAAGGTCAGTCCACGAGGCTCTGCAGCTTTACAGTCCCACGAAGCAACTTTCGAAAATGGCCGCGGGCAAGGCTCGCCCTTACCTCTAGAGGTCTTTGTTTTCGTGCCTCGTAAAGTATCGTTCCCTAAAAGCGCTTCCAAATTAGCTTCGGACGCACCCATGTTGGTTGACCTGGTTTTTCGTTGGACTGATTTTGACGCGCTACTAGTCGCTTGCGTTGTCTCTACTTCGTCAACCTTATTCGTTCCAGCGCAAAGACACTTTGACCCACCTCTGGGAAGAGTTAAATCTACCACCTGTGGGTCCTCACGTGTAAGAAGTGCAACAGAGGCAGTCTGGTTGTCAGGAAACCCCGAGCTGCAAGTAAAGCCCGCCCGATACGCAAGTGAACGGCTACAGTCTACATCGGCACGCTGAACATATTCAATATCTTGAGAAAAATCTTCTTGATGTTTTAGAAAAACCACTTCGTCTGCCTTAACATCCTTCAGCTCAGAAGGAGCGCTTATCCTCTTTACAAAAAGTGACTCAACTTCATCTAATAAAGAAACGCTCGGAACGTTTCCTGTCGCATCCAAAGAACTAGAAACTTTGAATGCCAAGGTAGCCAAAGACCGCGAAGTAGCTTCAGACGCAGTTTCGCCTGACTCGATCTTAGGAGGCTCCTGCTTCAATTTAAAATTGCCAAATGCCACATTTTTCTGAGCAGATTTTCCCTTCGTGGCACTAGCATCCGTTTTAAAATAGTTAAGCAGCGTCCTCGAGGGATTCCGTTCTTGCGATTGCAGCGATTGCGCACATTGGCTATCGATGTCTTTAGAGTGTACGCTACAGCAAGAATCTTCCGCAGCGTGATCCAGATCTTCGATAGTTTCTTTAAACCCTGGATCGCACAAAGCAGCATCATCAAACGCTCTGTCGTTGCCTGTCAATACATGCTCATACTTGTTTTTAGATGACCCCTTCGAAACACGTAATTCAGTTGGTGGCGGCAGAGTAGACTCATGGCCAGGCGCAATTTTCAGGTCTGATCTAAACATGAAGCGTATGTCGCCTTTCTTCTCTTCCACAGAACGCAAAATCTCTACACTGCCATTGCAAATGCTGGCTTTATTCTTCAATCGTGATTCCTTGCTGGCGAGTGGATCATCACTCTCGACATCGATATTTCTCTTAACAAAAGCTCCAGTAGGCGAAGACTTCGGAACACGGGACTCCGGATGGGCTTCTTTTCTACTCAACATCGTACGAATGTCTCTGCCTTCGGACTTCGCGCATGGCTTGCTTCCTTTTCCGGCCTCCTCGGTGCACTTAAGCTTCTTTTCATGTACACTAGCCGCAAACGTATTTTCCAAACAAGCCTCACTTTCTACGATGGAAACTTCATTAACTTGTGAGCTCACAGCGACGCACGCTTCTCCTCTATTTCGCTTACTACCTTGCGCAGGACCATTCCCACCTCCCGGGAGGTCGGCTGACAAAACACCACATTGAATTCCGTCATCTGCATCCTGCTGCACGCCAGAATCGTTTATCTGACAATCGCCGGCATCCATGCTTGCGTCCGTGTCTTCCCGGACAGCCGCTTCCACGTACGCGGATGATCTTTCGCGTAATCTCAAACTCCTTCTTCGATCACCATCCGGACAACCGTCTAAAGTTTGGGCGGATGGGTATTCGTTTTGTGCCTTGTCACGCTTCGACTTCTTCCTGGCAGGTAAGCTGTTCACTGCGTCGAATTCGTCGGACTCAGAACCCTGCTTCCGTTTGGACCGCAGATCATTGCCGTCACGACTAGCGTCAACAAAACCTTCAGGCCGGACTTCGTCCTCTATAATTACCACATCGAGAGCGGGCTTCCGTAGCCGCTCCTGCAGCTCCTTTCTGGCTGCCTTCGGGTTGCTAACTAAATCAACCACACTAACAATTAACTTTGAACCAATAAGAGTGGATTTCAAAGAGTCACTTGACTCTAGCCTTGATTTTGACGTTGGCTTCTTCGCAAGCTCAGGTACATGCGCTTTTTTAGTATTGCTCTCTGCATTTTTCACGCGATTAAAATTGCCAGATTTTATATTTGAAGACGCATGAGCTTCCTTCGAATCTAATGCCGACTCATTAATAAGTACAGTCTCGGGTTGTGAACGACGTTTCACAACCTGCTTCTCGCGCATGTTTAATAGCATGGCTTTGATGTCTCTGCCATCTCTTTTGGCTGGCAGAGTAAGTGAATCCTTATCAGACTCATTGACAAAATTCGAAGATGGATCCGATGATTTAGAAAGTGCATCGTGGTGCCACAATCTTTTAAGAGCCGTCTGAGATTTTTCGATCTTTTTCAAGTCTAAGAACAATAGATATTGAACAATTCTGGCTAACAAAATGCTACTAAGCCAGGAAATAAAATAGAGCAGACGAATTAAATACTAGCAATATGAGCCTCAATCATGGCAGAACGTTTTACCAGAATGCATAAACTAGACTCAGCATGGCATAACCAAAGCAGGCAGCCAAAGTTCAATCTACTTTCGATTGCTGGATGATTCACAAACATAGCACAAATCACGCAACGACAGGCATTCACCTCAACGATCCTTCTAAATGAGGGCGTCCTTTAAAAGATAACTACAAAGGAACTTACTATTCAGGACCACGGCCCTTTGGCAATCCAGATACTGCCGGAATGCTTTCCTTACTGGCGCATTAGGGAACTCGGCCGCTATGATATCCAGCCACTCATGAACAGTTTTTATTCGACCAGTATTCACGCTCTTTTTCGGAACATCCTAGTAAAAACATAACAAAAAAATATAAAAGACAAGATACGGAGAACTTAATAAATTATTTTCCATAAAACAAGACCTCGTAAGGCAAAAATGGAAGACATAACTGTCCTGCACATCAAAGTGAAGTAGGTGAGAATCATTCAAAGCACCAAGATGAAGTCGTTATTGACAACGATATCTTTTGGTACAACGCTAGATCATAATATGCAATATTATAATTCGCTTTCACGTCGATGCGCCGATCTATTTCTGTACAAATGTGCTAGAAAATACTGACCATCTCACTCCGCAAGTTCAGCAGTTCCCTGTATCCACCAAGTTCAGATGTCGTCATAACTTCAACATAGATAAAAGAGTCCCTCACAAGAAGCAAAATAAAGGCTTAACTTCAAGTCTCACACATCACAATTCTATGTATAGAAGAAACAAGACGTCTAACATTGGGCATAAACAACTTACCCGAAACAGTACTCTCATTGTAGAAACACAGCCCCAACAAAACATAGGGTTCTCATTACGTGAACTTTCAACTTTGCTAACAGTTTTTTGCCGCTCATCCACAACACAGGAAGAAGAGTAAAATGCAGCAAATACGCAGTAAATAACCTACCACTTCCATCCGCTGATGATTCCTTGAGCTCGAACAAATAACTAATCTGATAATCGTGCATAGCTGATAACTGCCGAACGTGATTGCAAACAGGGAAAGGCGTGACAGAAGTTTCTGATGCAACACCTTCGCACTTTGATACTGTGATAACTGCTATAGAAAAGAATTGAACTTTAGAGCAATGATGTTTCGTTCAAGGCTGCACACGCGCGCACACACACGTACACATATATATGTATATATGTATACATATATATATATATATATATATATATATATATATATATATATATATATATATATTAACAAGATTATCTGGTTCAACCCGCCATACAATTCCGCAGTTGAAAGCGACATAAGCAGAAATTTCCTTAATCTCATCATTAAACACTTTCCTAAAGAGAACAGGTATAAAATCTTCAACAAAAACACTGTGAAGCTCAGCTACAGCTGCATGGTCAACATCAAGACCATTATCTCGGGCCACAATTTAAAAAAATACGGAGAACCAACGTCAGCAACTTAAACAACAAACAGTGCAATTGCCGTAAACCTGACAAATGCCTCCTAGACCAAAAAAGCTTAACCCAGGGATTGTCTACAAAGTTTCGTTAACCACCCTTGCGGAAAAAAACATCAAAATTTATTTGGACGCTCCTGATTTAAATTTAAATGCAGATTTAGGAATCACGAACAATCCTTCAAGAATCCCAATCGCCGCAGTGGGACCCTGATACCCAAGCACGCCTGGGCATTGAACGAAAAGGGAGAGAATTTTAAAATAAAATGGCAAGTCCAAATACGGTGTTCTCTATATCGGTGCGGATCACGGAGATGTGACTTGAGTTTGAGCGAAAAATACGCAATACTTGCGAATCATGACAGTCATTCGTTAAACAAACGATGCGAACTCATGAGTAGCTGGAGACCTAGAAGCAAGTTCAAAATGAAACAGTTTTCATGATGCGGTTGTTTTAATGTTTCAGCATTTTAGTATTTTAATGCACCCGTATTCTAAATTTTAAAATCTAAATCTTATGGTTCACATTTCATATTTTCTGATGTTCACGCTCTCATTTAGATCTTCTGATGAATTCAATTAGCACCATTAAGACGAACTATTGACTCGTATCTTACTCAATAATAGTATATATATATATATATATATATATACTAATAAACAAACAAGTCAATCGAAATTCAATACACACATCTGCACAAAGAAATATTTAAATCAACCTTCATAAAATATATGTACAAAAAAGAATAATACAAGTAAAATGTAGGGGAGTTAACGTACCGACCTCTTTAGGTGATGTAGATGATTTGAGACAAGTGTTATAGTACAAGCGAAGTAAAGTAAATTCACATGCATATCCAAACTTTCACGGAGGTAAACACAAACATATAATTCTTCGTACCTTGATCAGCGCACAGCGGCAATTCTGATGACTGGAGTGTCATGGACTCGCCTTGCGACATACATGCACTTGGACATGCAGACCCAGGTACACTATTCACTAGAGATTTCTCACTTCCTCTAAACAAACTCAGATTATTTTTTATCCTTTCCATTACCTTTGGTTTGCGTTTGCAGTCTTCGGAGTCATCATTAGCAAGAAGATCCTGTCCCTTAGAAGATATAACTCTTCTTGATTCTGTAATTGAATCTGGGCATCCTAGTTCGCTTTTTATTTCAGTCGACATGCTCGAGTCACTATCACTTTCAAGCACACAGCACTTTTTGAATTGCTTACCTTTGTCTTGTATGAAGTCATCATCGATATCATCTACAACATTATCATTTTCAGATTCTGTGCTGCTCTTATCCACTTCATGAATGTTATTCCCTACATAATCTCCATTGCCTAAGCCTTGTGACATCCGTGCACATGCAGACCCAGGTACACCATTCACAAGAGATTTCTCACTTCCTCCACACAAACTCAAATTCTTTTTTATCCTTCCAACTGCTTTTTTTTCACGTTTGCAGTATTTGGAGTCATTGCAACCAAGAGAATCCTGTCCTTTAGAAGATCTAAATCTTCCCGCTTCTGTAATTGAATCTGGGCATCCTAGTTCGCCTCTTATATCAGTCCCCATGCTCGAGTCACTATCGCTTTCAAGAACACAGCGCTTTTTAAATCGCTTACCTTTCTCGAGTATAAAGTCATCATCGCTACCATCTAGAACATTATCATTTTCAGATTCTGTGCTGCTCTTATCCACTCCATGAATGCTATTCACTCCATGATGTCTACTAGTAGCACTGTGAGTGACACCATCTTTGACTTGCTTGGTTTTACACAATTTTGCATTTACGGCTATTCCCTTCTTGTTAGCCCCCGAAAAGTAAGACATCAGGGTTTTCTGTCCCCTACTAGGTAAACCTGGTACAGGAAACTCCTAAACCAAAAGTGAACACATAAACTATTTTTTGACCACAGGGACTAGGATATATGCTTTAAGAATATTAAGCATGTATTTTGATAATAGTTATCAGAAATGCACAGCATTAGACAACAATGCACAGATCACAAAGTCAGCACGACTAATGCTTACCCTCATACAACTGCCATGGCTAAGGAGCTCGTTAACAAGCAAAGTGCCCCAGAAACGCTAATAACTCAAACCTTCGGGAAAATCGCTTTGTAAAAACTGGGAGCATAATGCATACCAAGAGTTCCTTGCCAAGAAATCAAGCGAAACTCAATCAATACGTGAGTCTAGTATCAAAAACATAAATTTCAGCTGAGAGAATCTATTGCAGAATAGGGTTATTGCATCGGGACTGGGTACCATAATCTTGCTTAGAAAAATCTGGCATTAAGTAACACAATCACCTTGTCTTGAAGTCATGATACCAGGAGCATGATACTAATCTGTTTGGATTGCGTTTCAATTGATTTGCTTGACTGCTAAACCAAGCATCTCAAGTACCTCAATCAGTACCTCAAATATCTTTAGTACCTCAATTTCTGTGTCCTCACTTTCACACAACATTTTCAAACAGATCTAGACAAAAACAGCAATAATTTAAGGAACATTTTAAACCAAAACATTTTTTCTTTGCACTTTATTTCCTCATATAATCCATATTAATAACAAACGTTCTTGATGCTACTGCTTTGAGGTGCAATATGACAGACACTTGCAGGAAAAAAAAACTGGTTTCTGCATTATGTGAAACCTGCCTATTTTTCTTTGGTTGCAAGTTGCTGGAAGATGCTTTTTCTCATAACCTTCTTATAAGTATCTTTGTATGATCAGCTTCATCACAATCTATCCAATCTGAAGCATTTAAATTAGAGAATTAGTGACGGTAGTGTGGCAAGCCCTGCCTACTCAATAGGAGAAACTTTTGAACCATAGAGAATGCAAGGATTTCATAACTGATATCAGCAACTTTTTTAATGGGTTACTTGCCAGCAACTTATATTAGACTATTTCATCAAAACATAAGAAACACAGAAATCATAAAACTGCAAGCTCAGGTTAGACTTTTCAAGGTACTAAGCTTCTAAACGAGTGCTGATCTGCCATAATGGACACGAATAAAAAATAGCATCTTAAGCAAATCAATGCACAGTGCATATCATTAAACATGCCAAGGTTAGAGACATTAACTTTTATTTAATGTAGGAGGCGCTGACGCGTTCCAATTCCTGCCTGTAGGTCCACTTTACCCAAGTTTTATCCAGAGTGACCAACCTGCTATATTTAAATCCTGTTCCATGCAATAGCGATGATGAGGGACCCACGCTGATCCTGCTATAGATAATACATGGCCAAGATAATAAAAAGTACAGCAAGCAAAAGTTATGAAAGGGGATCAAAGTTTACTTTAGTCCCCATTACCGTTTCCGGTTTGGTTAAAATGAAGTATGCATTGTTGGCAATAAAGATTAACCTACCATTTAAAAACAACATGAGCGCACCAAGTGCCAAAATCAAGTGCATAGAAGGCTGGGATAAGATCTAACAAGGCTACTCAGTTACAACTTAACAACTCATACAGCTTGCGATTTCCTTAAATAACTACAAGCTCATAAACACACCTCCACTTCAAAGAACTATAGCAGAACACTTAACATGAACATGGCATTTAAGATACTTAGATATAAGCTTTTAAGCTTAAATTTCGATTACAGCAGAATTTTTCACACAAACACACAGAACATTGGTACATTTAATTCGAACCTACAGAGTCGATGCACAGTTATCGCGAGGAAGTAACCAACAATAGATTCTGGCTTCGAGATTCGCGGTAAAATCGCCCAATGCTCTGCATTGCTGATTCCCGCTTCAAAAACACGGTCAGTCGAAGAAGGCCTTCATGGCCATTGGCCAGATATTCGCGAATCATCTCCAACTATTACTACGCGTTTACTACTCGAAATTTACGAACTATTTAATTAACTGTCTATTCGCAAACAGGAGAGAGTTTACATTGGTCTATTCAAAGTACTTTTATGAAGCCTCCACGTCATGAATCACTTGCATCTTATGTACACTGATTCGTACACGCTTGCTTTGGCGTTCTCTGCCTGGTAATTAATCAATTTCTTCCTTATTATTGTACAGGACACCAAACGAATCTACATCAGATTTTTACAGAAGCCTTATCAAGATAATTTTAAAGGCTGTTCTCGGTTGCATTTCTAAGATGCATCTGTGACTGCTGGCATTATAGCATGCTGAGTCAAGTTTTCAAGTTTCGAAATTGCAATCCAATGAATGACAGTCTTCAAAACTCTAATTTTGGTTTCCCCAGATTATAATGAAATAGTTAACCTTATTTTTATGCAATTCTGGACTGTGTTGCAGACGCTTATTTTGCACTGTTAATCAAATACCAATATACGCAAGCAACTTTCTCAATTTTTTGGTTGCATATGATGAATCCCGGGACTGCCGTGCCGTTTACGTGCGGATACGGAAATGAACCTAACCCAAAAACTAGCTTCCATGCATGTTTGTGACTGCTTTCTTGAAAAATATCTTCAATGAATTGACCTTTTAATTTTTGTGATTACTACTTTGTTTTTTACCAAGACCATTACCCTTATAGGATGAAGAAACATTGACGACATGATGAAATATTGGGTAAACAAAGTAGACTCGTTACCAGAAGAAAATAAACAAAAGTTGTGTTCGTGCACTGTACCTGCAACGTTTTGTACAATTTATGCACATATAAGAGGTGCAACCATGATGTAGACATAAGCAGGCCTGCAGTAAAGGTGGGGTAAACGGCTAGCAGATATGGGGAGAGATATAAGCAGTTTTTACTCGTCGAACTATAGACAAGGAATCACAGATGTACCATCTTTTACATTTTAAAGAAAGCTACGTCGCGCTAAACTTTCAGGGCATTCGAACTAAGAAATGAGATAAGAGACCATATGCTACAATGACATAACTTTTTACCCCTGAAAAACTCATATTCTGAGACAAAAGCGAGCATTATGACATTTGATCCATTTGTTTAAAAAAAAGTGCATCATGTTTTCTTATTGTACTCAACAAGTTTTTGGGTGCTTGATGCACAAAAATTCACATTTCGCTAGTAGAAGTCACCCTTAACATAGCATAACTATGTCATTGGCAACCTTCTGGAGAAGCGGGTAATCCCACGCAAATTTTTTTCGTTTTGATCTTCAGGCGAAAGAGCAAAATCAGAGATAGCAAATCAGAGATAGACTGAGCAAAAGAGCAAATCAGAGACAGATTGAGCAACTCGAGGAACCCTCAACAAACCAGAAACTGGTGCAACCCACAGTTTAAGGGTGCTCTATAGGATCTCAAAGTTAACGCTGGTAATGTTACCAGAGTTAAAGTCAAGATAACAAACGAGAGTCCCAAGAACAATAAAGTGGCCGGTTTAGATGAAGTACCATTGTCTTGGCCTGATCCTGAAGCTTATTTATATCAACGACATAATCAACAAGACAGCTCGCTTTACGAAGTGGCGGGCCTAAGTCGACAACATCGTCGCACAACTAGGTCTCCTGTTAGCTGGACATGGCCTCGGCACCATGCCAAAAGTTGACTAAAGCCGAAGCCATGATCCAAGATTGGGCCTGATGGCGTTCGTTTGTGACCCAATATGTCACATGAGACATGAGAGGCTCCTAGTCTAAGTTACTTAAGTAAGCTCCACAGTTGACCGCACCACTGCAAAAAGCGCAACCTTTCGCCTTCCTAGTCATCGAGACGTGTTAAAAACATCATGATAGTCTCATAGAAGTGAAATCACCTCCAAGACTTTTCTAGATTTAAAGTTGGTTTGTTGCTTGAGACCTACACTGCAGCTGATAATTTAATATGAAAGTGCGCATATACAAGATAAACCACTAAAAGTCAATTTGCGCAGCCATCAACTTAAAAGTGCTTTCTTCTGTTTCATTTCGTTATTTATTTCATTTACCGACTAAAACAACATCATTATATTCTCGACGATTGTATGTTTTTCCACTGCACTTCTGCCTTAACAGGCAAGCTTTAGTGATATGTATGGGATTAAATGCCTTGCTTTTGAGTCCATTCGCTTTATCTCGACTCAAATGAACATATCTTGTTCATAGGTTCATATGTTTTCTATATCTGCAGTTCTGTCTTGTCTTCTTCCGTTTCGTTAAGCGAGTGCTATGCATAAGGAACATTCACTGGGACTCCTCACACCACTACTACTGCCAATCGATTGCATTGCTGCGTCGCCACCTCATCGCCTGTGTGAGTCGATTGTTTTTCGTCTGACACCTTATACGACAGTCTAGATTTAGTTTATGAGTTACATATCATAGTTTCAACGTGTCCCTGAAACGAAGATCTCAGCAAAATGGGATGTTGACGGTTCGTAGAGGGGATAAGAGTTTTCTTTGACTCCAACTCTTTAGTTACTTAAATGTAATTTGAGAGTATTTGTAAATTTAAAATGGTTTTCTGTAACAAAAGCAATCTCAATCTGATTAACATTTCGTCCAACAAGACTCAACTGCCACGCCTGTTTGAAGTAATAATGAGGTATGACCAAAGCTCCAAAGTGAACACAGCGAATTAAGCGAAGCCAAAGTTGAGTTTATCCAGCTTTTCTAGGCAATCAGAACTACTTAACATTAGGCTTGAGGAATTAAAATATTGCCTTAGACGAAGAGTGCTAAGATGCCTGGAATATCTGAGATGAACGTGTCTTTGTTTTAAAGGTACCACCCCAGAGGTCTGCATCGCACCATGCACCTTCTACTAATGTAAAGACACGACAACAGGAACAACAACAACAAAAGTTCTTTTTCCATATATATATGAAGCAGTTAAAGCTTAATGCGCAGAAGATTGTTTATTGACACTAATACATGATTTTGAAAAGAAGCATTATTAGCTAAGCTCGTAAAACTAGATGCCTTTCTTCGAATTGATATCCTGGTGAAGGCAAAGGAACGTGGATATATTCAGAAGGAAATCAAAAATTTCTGTGAGCCGATCGGCTTTGCAATAAGGCCAAGAAATACTTGTCGGTTCGCTGTAACGAAGGTGAAAATTCGAGAATGCTCCAGCGTATCTATTAATTAAGTCTACAATTAGAAAGTTTTGCATAATTCCTAAGCAGAACAGTGAAATACAGCAGAGAAAAGCCGAGCACTGGACGAGAATATACATTACATACGCAGTCGTTCCTAAACAATTTAACGTCAAAACACAGCAAACGTAATAAAATGCAAACATTTGCTTATTACATAGCAAATACAAATCAAATAGCAAATACTAAGTCAAAGGCTAAATGCAGCATCATTGGTGACATCGAAAACTGTTGATATTAATAGAAGATACAGGTCTTTTATCCTCATCAGATATAACTGTTTTCTTCCGGCGGATTGTTAATCATTACAAACTACCTATTTTGTTTGCCACCCCACAGCTGATCTAAAACAGAACTTCTAAATACTCTATAGGAGCTTGATCATAAATTTTCAAGTTTGAATCAATCCTTATAAATCGCGACTACATTAACATAAAGTACGACATAATTCTGTCCAAGCGGATCACATGCTGCGGGTTTGTCCGAGTCGGACCTTTTATTATTCGATCCACTAACAGACTATAGTTGTCTAACAATGTCTGAGGTGATATGAAACTAGGATCTACAAACTAATTTTCGAAGTTCTTCATGAAGGAAGGCATGCTAGCTAAATTGACTGACCTACGAGTTAGATTCTATTCCGTCGTTCTAAAGTAAAAAGCTCAATACTCGCCTCCATTCGAGTGATGACAGTAATGAGGAGAGTTGATAGGTCCTTCATAATTCAAACTCAGATCCACGTCAAGTAGCTTCAAAGATCATGCTCGTGTTTCCTCCTCGCTTTCTTCCTTGATTCGCATTTGGATGATTCCGTGGTGTTTAAACCCATCAGACGCATGTCTAGCCGTGGTCTTACGAGCCTCGTCCGCCTTCAATAAATTCTCGTTGTCCACGGTTTTCCCATCGGCTTTTGTCTTGAAGAGGATAACGAAAACTTTCGGGAGTATGAACGTGGAAATCAAGAGGAATCCGATTACAATGCACATCACTGCTTGACCTTGGGCGAGACCTTGATTCTGCGTCGAGTAGATGATCGAGATGAGGGCGAAACAACCGGCGAAAAACAGAAGAGTAGTCTTAATGATGTCCTTCAGTTCGCCGAAGTTCTTTTCCATGTCCTTAGCAGTGCAAGACAATGCGTTACATATAAAGGCTAAGGCCATATTAAACGAGAAAGCGACCCAGAAGGTGAAGCTTTCGTAGTTTGCGCACTCGGCATACCTGACATCCCAGAGCTCTGTTGGGTTATGCTTCACGGCTGGCGGGTAGGCGAACAAGCCAACCAGAAGGATCAGCACCTCGGATGCTACCGTCACGACGAAAACTAGCGCCCTAGGACTCTTCCCCAAGCTGCCCTTGATGACATCTCCTTCCTCATCGTAGTAATGGTCAGTGATGATAGATGTCTTTGACATGAGAACAGCGATTGGGATAGTCATGCCGATGTTAAAGAGGCCTATAAAAGCACTGCATGATTTCACGGTTGGTTCTACAAGCAGAGGGATTGGAGCCAGGAAGAGGAAAATCAAGCCGGCCAGGTAGACAAGCAGCAGTTTGTACGTGGCCACCTTTACCACCTGGTGTTCGCTATTCTGGCTCAGAATGCCAAGGCAAAACAGTGTGATGCATACTCCAAGGACGATCATGAAGATCATCAACTGGCCCAGCGTGTTAAACCAGTGGAAGTACTTGATCTTGTACTGCGCACAGGTTGACTGGTTTGGGCTAGGAGCATGTCCCTTATCGCATAAGACGCAAGCCTATGGAAATAAGAAGACGAAATATGTGATCATACTGAGGAAAGAAATACTTTACTGGATATGTCACGACTCATAAGTGACCTAGCCTAGGCTTTATCTGTTGAGCTACGGCTTCGCACCGATATTTCACTATAAATTACATGCGCTTAAATATATTCGACATTCAATAGCTCTATATAATTATTATTCAGTATGTCGTATCCTTTAGAATTCAAAAATTTCTATACACTTTACATTTTTCTATACAAAAACTGTTCAATAATTTATTTCATTATCATTCTGTATTTCATATCATGTGATAATTGAAGTATTTTGCGTTTAATTCAAATAATATTTAATAATTTCATTTCATTATCATTCATTAAATATCATTCATTAAATATCATTCATTATTCGTTTAATTAAAAGTGTAATAAAAACATATTCAATAATATTTTTACATTGTTATTAATTATTCATTTCATATTCGATTACATTGTTCCATTATAAATTTAATCTAAACTATGTCAATAATCTTGGACTAAGCCGAAAACCGTTTAGGAAAGTTAGGTTTTCTATTTATAACTGTGTCCACGTTAGCGGGCTATTTGTTTTAAATTTCCAAAAGAAAAGATTAATGAAATTTAATAAAAGTTTAGCACTACTAGAATAAGATGAGCACGCTGAAAAAGGCGACATCGTCATCATTATCAATGACGTTTATTGATGGCATCATTAGGATGCAATTGGACCTTCATAGTAGCATGATCAAAATCAAATTTGCAGCAATAACCATCACGCACTAGATAGGCAAGAAAGAACAAGCTATCTATGAGCCTGTGCTATAACTTTAACACCTAAGCATAGTTGATTAAAATTTAGTAGAGCCAATTCTTACTTTGCTATTTGTAGAATTGCTGATGGTGCCATTGGGGCACCGCTCACAAAACCAGGCGCATGGATTCAAGTGCACTGCTTTCGTTCCCAACGGACATTCGTCATTCCACCTAGATGTAGGCACGTGTATGCGCCCACCTTTCCAGCGCAAGTGTTGTTTATTAAGCTTCAATCTTGGGGTGGAACTCTTCGACCACTCTCCAACCCACTTGGCGACGACCGATGCTGACGTGTTCCCCTGAATATTTTCCAATTCGAAATTCTGCGCGTTGGCAACCATGGAGTTTGCGTAGTCGACCATGTTGTTAGTCAGGGGGCTTGTAAATTGCGTCTTCATCAGGCTGCTTACAAGAGTGGCATTGCCTTTGTTCTTCAGCGCATGCGCGATAGAGTAGATCGCATCGATGACGTAGACGGCGGTCTCCTTGTGTTCAGCTAGCTTTAGCTTTAGCTGATCTTCCGCATCAAAGCAATGCTGAGTTGTATCATTCTTCACCAAAGCAGGATCATAACAGGTCTTGGTAGTTCCCCCAAGGGAAGTGTACAATTTTTCAAGCCACGGTTTGTGCGAGTAAGGACGACGAAGCCCATCCACGTGAGTCTCATAGCTTCGGCTAGGTTTAATCCGATAGGCGACTGAAATCATCCCCTCTGCAACTTCAACGTAAGGCTGCAGTCTCCGCAGTTTCAACTCGTTCGTGGTGATAAACACCAAGCCCGTCACATTGTTCAGCGTGGCTAGCTTGAATACCAGACTCTCCGTTTCGCCGTTTCCATGGAGAACGACGACACGTATGTGTTTGTTCTTCAATATCTCTCTGATCGTCGAATTCGCACTCTGTTCATCCCATACGGTCATTTCACTGGACGAGCAAACTCCCTGCGCATCAAGAAGGCGCTTCAGAACTTGCAATCCCGATCTCCCGTGCGAGTCATCTGATCCAACGAGATACACGTGTTCAAAGTGTAGCGCCCTGATTACGTCGACTATGGCAGCCATCTTGTTTGCGTCGCTTGGGTAGACTGAGGCGAGCAGAGAAATGTCTGCATCGGGAACCGTAGAGTCTTGCTTTAGTCTGATGTTGTTCGGCGAATAGCTGAGCTGCAGCGTGCTCTCGATCGAAAGCACCTTGACTACGTCCACTGACTTCGGACCGAATTCAGAAATGACCAAGCTGACGAATTTGTGCGCCGAGCTTGCATCACCACGTGCCTTTCTCTTGTCCATATTGAATGCGTAGGCGATGTCCTTCTCTTTGTCGACTGAGCCACAGCCATCTCGAAGATCGTATCCAATCCTTGATGTCTTCGTCAAGTGAGTGAACTCTGCATCGGTTTCGATCTGAGATATGGCAAAGTTTATGGCTTCGACAACGGTAATGCTCTCTGAGTTCACTTCAGACAGGCCAGGGCATTGGCCAATTCCTGAAATGATTCCTCCAATGAGGAAATCACCATCTTTAGTGTATTGCAAATACGCTTTGTATGGAAGCACAGTCAAAAGTAGTAGAGATATCCACCACATGGCAAGTCGAATCCGCCGCGTTTGCACTTACATAAGGCTTGTTGCAGAGGATTGCGCGTTGGTACGGATTTAATCGGTGTCTTCAACTTCTAAATAACATTCAATCTGGAAGTCACTTAACTTATAAATTTTTTATGCAGTTTTGACACACACGCGATTTTAGAACAAGTTACAAATGCAAAGATGTCACCACATATCTTCTAACAGTAAGTACATTCTCTTCTTTCTGGTTCATTTTTTATGCCAGAAGCATGCGGTTAAGCATCCATGATCGAAAGATACTTCGCAGATTCTTTGTAGTAAACCGTAGAAAAAAATAGCACTGCATGAATATTTATGAGGCGAAAGCGCAAAGTTATTCTGAAAGACATGTACGCCAACACAGAGGGAATAAAATATGCAAGAACCTGTTTTTTCTTTGTAGCACTTTTGGTAATTCTCGATTTTGATTCTTAAAAAGCTACAGGAATGCGCACGAAAAAGGAGAGAATAGCAGAGTGTAAAAGGGAAGGGAAGGAATTTTAAAATAGTGGAAAAGAAATACGGGGAAAAAAAGGAGAAATTAACGGGTAGCATGCTCTGTGAAGTAACATCCTTAGATGGCACTTACTAAAAACCAGCTTATGGAAGCGTAGCAAATTATCTATAACCTAGTTGAAGCTCTCTGATACCAACAATGCAGCGCAGTGGTGCTTTCCAAAACATATGCCAGACTTTAAATGAAAGACGTAGACTATTTAGCCATGCACAGTTAGTAATCCAGTGTTTTCGCACAACGCAAGGTTTCCGTTATCATTTAATCATACGCTCTTCTGCTAACGTGATTCGAGAATGTTCCACGTTCTGTTTACGCGTCGATTTTCCGCTGAGTTTAGGGAATTCTTAACTCAACATAGGCATCTTTGATCAGATCATCCATCATGTTTGAATAAGATTTTATAGGATTTCGTACATGCCAAGTCATCCTAACTTTCCGGGACTTCATAACAGTTCATGTTGTGAACACCTGGTTTCCATCAATGCCATATTCAGATCATTCATGATGTTTGAATAGAAATTCATATGATTTTTTCCATGCGAATTCGTCTTTCCTTTTCCAGCACTTCACAAAAATTATTTCTCTCAAGAACCGGTTTCCACCAAAGGCATTAGGTGTGCGGAACTGCGTAGAAAGGCATTTTATGGAACACAATTGAAAGGAAAAATTGAGAATTTAAGTCCTTAAAAGAAACATTTTTAACGCCGTGTGGTTTAGCGCCAAACCTTAATCAAGTCATGTTATCCTTATACCACAGGAATTTGTTTGGGGAACTCCCTTTCCTACCGATAGTATTTTGTCAATGAATTGTGGATTCTAAATTGAGATAAAATATTCTCGTCTGCAATAGCCTGTAAGTAATATGATTCCTTTCATTTTAGAAGTGATTCTCGTAGATATTCGTTTATTTTTTTTTTTCAGCGATTTCTCCCGACCGGATATACGTTCATTAGGGCCTCCATGCCCTTGTCTTCACAAAGAGTGTCTCCTGTTAACAGGGGACATTGCGATGGCAAGTTAACGATCGTTGGAGCATCGACCAGTCGTTCCAGTCTCTGTTTGTGATGACGTATGGAGTCCTTTAGCTCCTTGAGAGTCTCACCCAACATCTGACGACTGGCTTCATTTGCTGCCTCTGGCGATTGATGGATTGCGCATCCGGGAATATCCCTGGCTCTTCACCAACTTAATTCAACCCTTTAAGTATATTGTGCCAGTAATCAGACGAGATACGTGCCCTCCCCCTTTATTATCAGCCTCATCCAATGACGAATATCGAAGCGCATGAATATGTCTTACGAGATTATGACGAATTTGTGTTCCCCACTTGCAGGAAGATTAAAAAAATTTAGATCAAGGAAAACTATCAGGCTTTTCCTTTTCCAACTCCCATACAAATGTGCAGGTCGTCAAGATATTCCGAGAAAAATACTTATCTATCATCGACGAGCCCTATACATGAGGCCAAAAGATTAGAAGAGCATTTAGAAGGAAAAAAATGGGCATCGTTATATGGATATGAGTATATGACGCTGCTTGGCTACTGCGTGGCCATACGCAAACGTGCAATAGGTACAGCAGATATGTAAAAGAAATGCCGTGATAAAATTTTAGCTACAGTTGGAGATAGAGCAACTTCCCGTGGACGATAAATATTGCTCTATAGAGCAACAGTGACCCAGCTCACGACAGGTGAAATCATCCTTTAAATGCCGATTGCGTACTTGCAAACAAAGAACATTTATGAATTTGAACAACACGCAATGAAGGTAAGCAAATCGAAGTTGAATCGGAAATCGAGAGGTAATGCCAACCGCATAAATCTAGCTCGCGAAGATGTGACTTATATTCATCCGAAAGTACGAAATTTTGAGAAGATGCAACATGTCTACTTTTCCCAATCAACGATCTGAGATTATGGACTTCTGCTGGCAAAAGGTAATGAGTAAATTGAAAGCGGGTGGAGCTGGCAGCGTTTTATGATCTCACATAATGATTTTTTCAATGTAGATCTTGTGATGAGTCTGAAATGACTGAAAACAGACTGTATCGAGTTGAGAGATATTTCCATGAATCAGAGATGTTATTTCTCTGGTGTACCCCATCGGGCACTGTTATTGGCGTGCTAACACAAACCTTTATTATATCTATATATCTACCTGTCTACCTATATATATATATATATATATATATATATA
>QQSS02216838.1:0-11011 GCA_003687565.2 Craspedacusta sowerbii
TGATGATGATGATGATGATGATGATGATGATGATGATGATGATGATGATGATGATGATGATGATGACGATGATGATGCTACGTCGATGACGCAATCGTGCTACTGTTATCATGCAAGCCGATTTTTCCTTATGGCATTATTTCGCCTATTATTTGCTTGTGTTTGTAAATTTTTGTCTGCAATTTTCCAGGGTATCGAATTTCACTATAAAAACCTGCAAGGACGCCGCAAGGAAGAGTGCAAGTTGATGTTCCTCAAGATCATCGCCAAGAAGCAGACGTTCGGCTCAGCCTTCTTCGAAGTCCGGGTAGGCTGTCGTACCCAGTCGCTCATTTCTGTCCCTTTGTGGATCTTTCTTCTGTCTTTCTTTTATATAAATATTCTCATCGGGTTTAGGCAGGTTCGCCAGTCACTTGGTTATTAATAACATTGAAATAGTTTGGATTGGAGTGTAATATTGATGTTGGGCAAGTGTGGGCTCAGGTTAGACTGCGCTTGAAATGTTTAACGAAAGTATTTCGCAACCCTTCTCTGCTGTTCCTTACCCAGCCTCTGATCACCACTTCCTGATCTATTGACTCTGTTCTGTATGCTCTGCTTGACACCACATATACGTGGATGCTCCTATACAGGAGAATATGCTTAAGATGGCCACTCTCGGTTGCGATTCGTCTAGTGAATAACCAGGCTTTACCAGCAGTCGTTATCGTGAAGTTACGCACTGACATGAAATTAAGTTTACCGTCGTCGCAAATTTGTGGATATTGATTGCGGTTTACCTTCTCTTTTAATCAGAAAACCTTTTTTTTTAACCTCTTTGTAAAAGCATATGTTGATCTGAAATAGTGTCGGTGAATAAATGTTTACATTGTGTTGTTGTCATAGCAAACCACTGATCCGCATTTCCCAGATCAGCTGTTAATTGCTGTGAACCGAAATGGCGTGAGCTTAATTGACCCGCACTCAAAGGTTTGTGGGTTTAATGTTCCTGTTTGTCATGTGGTTTACTCTAACCCTTTCTTTACTATGTTTGCCACGTTTGCTGTGTTTGAAGTACTCATGTAGAGATTTATCAATCTGTAGTTTCGATGTTCACTGTGATTCTCAAGTCGCAAAGTCACGCTGCGACCAATCTTTCGTTGTATATCCTGAACTTATGTGAGTAATGTGTGGCGAAAAATTGCTAGCGGCGCTAAAATGTGAGTGATCTATTGCCGTTGAAGGAGCAAACATGTGATAAGAAAAATGGATCCGTTTGTTTTGTGCGTCCAGTAGAGATCGTGCTTCTAAATGGCCTGCCTTTGTGCTGCTTTTAGTCTGTCCTTCGTGTTGTTCGGCTTTTTAGTCACCGTTGTGTCTCGTTTTTGTACGCTCTTTTTTTGCGTTTCTTCATTGCACGGTCGCTTTCCAAACTGTGAGTATATCTTGTTATGCCAGGATATTTTGACGACTTACCCGTTTACGAAGATATCGAACTGGAGTAGCGGCAATACCTACTTCCACATGACTATTGGTAATCTTGTTAAAGGCACGAAGTTGCTTTGCGAGACAAACTTGGTAAGTCTGACAGTGGATCGGCATCTTGAAAAATGAATATGCTACAATGCGCACATATTACCAGCGGTGTGTTGAGTATTAGAATCAATTGTATTGGCGCAATTCGTATAAAGTTACCCCGCCCCTTCCGCTGGGGTAGGGTCTTCGTGTTTGGCCCAGGATCTTTCCTTGCTGTTAGATCTGTAACCGAGCGATTTTTAAGGGTACTCAGTTTGCCTAGTCCAAGTTGTCTAAGCACTTTATAATGTATTTTTATGTGGGTAGACTCATTTCAAGCTTATTGCGTTCCTTACAGGGGTACAAAATGGACGATCTTCTAACTTCCTATATCTCACAAATGCTGTCCAACATGAACAAACAGAAGGCGGTGATGAAAGGAACTATATCTTTCAAACGATGACCTAATATGACTCCGAGGCTGCTGCGGTCTGACCTGGAAACGCTCCGTTTACCTGGTGATTTCTACTCGGAAGCGAATTGTGCTCTAAGGAGGCTCTGCAGTTAACGTTTATGACATCGGATCTGTTTGGTCTAAGCGCTCGTGGTAATTCTCTCGACTTTTAATGCTTCGATGCACTGTATTAGTTGCGGATTGTCAGGCCAAGCAGGCTCGGAGGACTGCGCCTGACCAAAAAGTTTTGCTTTGGTTTGTGTACTTCTTTGGTGCATAATGTGTTTGCAAAAATGGCTTGTGCATTAAACTACTTTCAAGGTAAATATTTATACATATTGTTTCTGTGTCCCCTGCGCAAGTTGGGTGCTTCGTGTCATCCGATATTTTGCCTTATCGGTAGCTCGGTGGGGTTTTGCTCTGCTTCTTTAGAGAGGCACCGCCCATGCCCCTTTTTTCGCAAGCAGTTAGTCTGGTACTTGATGAAGGGGAGTGCGTGTCGAGGCCCCATTTCTTGATTTGCTTCATTGAATTGGATCGCCTTTGCTATCGTGTGCTCCTCGTGCGTCAATCAGCATGAGATGAGTGAAAGTATTCGTTCGCGATGGCTTTCCTCAACGGTTTAACGTGTCTGTAGTTGTCTGCTTTGTTCCGAGTATCTGCATGGCGTTAAGGCATTCTCGAATTTCAGTTTTTATAGATTAATAATATGCATACCTCGAATTTTTCCCGACATTTGCTTCTCTTGTTCGCTCGTCATACTTCTGTTAGCCCTTTTTATTTGTGGGCTCTTTCTTCGGTCGCTTTTTGTTATGTGGTTATAGTTCGCCCACATGTGTGTCGTAATTTATTGTGGGGCAAACATGTGCCGCATATTTATGTACTTACTCGCTAAAACGCCGACATTGAATGCATTGTTTAGGGTGTTGTTTTTTTTTTTTTTTTTTTTCACTTTGAGCAACCAGGGGTGGATGCTGAACTTTCCAAATCATCAATTCGTTTACCCAAATTCTCTCAGCAGTCACGCGTAAAAAGTCAAGCTGAAAGTTGACAGTCAGCAAACTGATTTTAGTGATTTCATGACCTTCAGTATCTCCAATTTGTTTGTGGCTTCACACATCTCACGGTGATTGAAAAATTGTCTGCAGCGCTCGGCCAAAGCTTCGACCCTACGTTAGTGATCTGGTTAATCTTCGCATATCTTTGAGAAGATAGACGTTAAAATTTTGGTATCACTGGCGCCTGCAATGGTCGGCTTACGTACCGTGTTTGAGTATTTTGCCAATCGGGGTTTCTGAATCTAGTCGTGTTTTTTATTTTTTTTTTTATTATTGTTTTTTTTTTTCCTCCTTTTTTGGACAGATTGCTGTACAAAGATACGTGCCGTATTCGCATGTGTTCAAATGAATTTCCTGGATTTGTTTCACCCGCTTTTTTCGTAAATTGGGATTGTATTAGGTTAGACAGCGTCGTACTTATTATACACAAGTAGAAAATTTTCTGTAGTATTTAGTGCACGTAGTGCGACATTGTGTTGTATTTATTATGATCATGGGCGCCACTAGTTCCTCATTTCGGCATGTGGCTTCTTGGCACTTTTTTTATTTCTTAATGCGTCGTGGTGTTTCGCTGCTCGGTGGAGCTGCAGCCTTGCTCTCTAAGATTGAGTATTCCTGTGATTTTTATTAGAAGATTTGACATGGACTCCATTAAAAGCCTCAAAGTTTATCCTACTGCATCTATCGTAAGGCGTGTTAAGGGACTGCCAAAACGCAAAGATTTGCAGCCTTTTTAAGTAGCAAGCGGATTAAAAGATGATGTAAATAGTAAGCGAGAAGTCGATAGGTTCTGCTTTCATTCACCTGTCTGTAGTTGCAATTTTTAATGTTCATAACAGTTTAAAGGTCTAATTCAATTAGCCGGTAAGCTAGACAATCTTATAGAAATATCCTTTCTTTTTAAGCCCGTTCGCTTAAGATCTTTAGAAAAGTGTATGACAGCTGTGAAATAACAGGCTCTTCTGCGTCGCCGCTGAATTTCTAGCCCACGCCTGAGTCCTGCTCACCAGCTCATCAGAAGCTGCTAAGGCTGCCTTATCCTTCAGCTTATCCAAGACACATTTGAGCATTCCGATACAAAGAATGGGCTTCAGATGCTAATTCGACTGGCTTTGCAGAGAATCAAGTAGAAGCTAATCGAGGCACATACTTGGTGTATACTCCTAGCAAACAGTTAAAAATTGCAACTACATAGTAACCAAATATCACTGGTACCACAAAATCGAAGCCAGAAAGGCAAACCCGATCTCTTAACCTAGTGCTGGAAAATTCCCGAGTCAAAATTCCAGAGAAAATTAAAAGTCCGGGGCTATACAGAGTGATAATGTTCCTCCATCTGCAACATCTTTCTAGCGTCCTTGAAGGCATGAGTGCCTGACTGTCTTGGTAGGTTGCTGTGTGCCTTGGTGTCTTTCTAATTACTGCCGTCGTGCCTGTTGTGTACATGCGCCAGTTTCTTTGACTTCGACTAAAATTTCCCGAAATCTGTAAGAATGCGATATATCCAAATTCTATTGGCATACTTTTACGTAGCAGATGATTTATAAGTCTTCCGGCTCACTTCCTCGTTGCGCGTTCAAACCAAATGTTCAAATCAAGCCCGTGACTCTAACTATCAGTCATAGAAATTTCCTAAGTAACCTGGAGTGTCCATTCACTTAAGCCTTCTAATGCACACGTCGCACAGCTGAATTTTAATATTATGCGTATCAGAGCCCGGAGAAGCACTTGAGTTATTCCCAATGAGACAGATTGGTTCTTTCACGCCTCCAACTCAGCTCTGCGAAGTCTCAAAGAAGCGGATGACGATCCCAGGATCCACTTCATCCTTTGCACCAGCTGATTTCACAGCCAAAGTTAGATCCTACTTCAATGATGCCCTGTTTATGTGCACTTGGTGTGCGTCTGTCCTTGCTTTATGTACCAGCCAGGATTTCTTATGTGGTAGTAATTTGTGCAGCAGCTTCATAGACAAATTGTTAAACTTAGTAACATGAGGGCATATATCGACCATTTATTAGCGGTTTGGTATGAAGCTTTTATGCTTTCTTAGAAAGTCTGACTGCAATCCGAAACCCTAACTCTAACTCCTAAGGTTAAACCTAACAAACTCGAGGAAAATGAATTCTCCTGCGGCAAATCTCTAATTTTCTTAAACATTTCTAGACTGGCCTAGATTTTCATAAATATTGTTACTGCGTGCGACGCAAAGTCTCCTCCACTAGTGACTAATTTATTAAAGGCAAAATCAGTGCAAGAAAAGAAGGCGCAAAATGATCATCACATCTGTATAGGCAATGTAAAATTGGGATCAGCAGCCTCACGGATCCCAGAGTATTAGATAACATAAACTTGCGGGGAGGCAAATGATCCAGCAGACCCAGCCACCAAAGTTTAGTCAAAAGGAGTCACTTAATTGGTATTAAATACTATGATATTAAATGAACCTGGAGCCTACCTAACAAAAGCCCCTTATGTCATCGAGAAAAAGAATACCAGCAGAGACTGAAATTTGAGGCGGTTATTAAATGGGTCCGGCACTAATGAGAACCTCACGCAAATCAGAGAATTAAATATAGTATCGTTATTTTGTGTACAACAAAGGTAAGAGTGGCTTATTTTTAACAATAAGAGTCATTTTCTGAATTTGGGGACTGAAAAGTTCATTTTTATTGCAAAAGGCAGGCATGGCTTCAAGAGACATCATATCGAGCGGAAGCCTGAAGCCGTTTGCAGTAACGTTACTAAATGGAGGCTTACATAACAACTTACACGCAAAATGGCTGCGGCGTTGGGACGGTCACTTCAACGATGTTTGCAGCCTAGAAATGCAAAGAAATTAAGTACCCTGAGAGTGGTAAGCAGATATCTCATGGTGCTCCTCTCCATTTATGTTTTACAGAAACGTGTTTTTTTTTAATAAGTTATTTTGTAAGTTTTTATCCCGTTGTCAAGGGTCGTGTCTGCAGGATTTCCTTTGTTTGTTAAATTATTTGCATGCAGTATGCGGAGTGTAAAAGTACCTTTGACTGTGGAAGAGTAAAATTTAGCATAGAAGCCTTAAATATATTGGCTTACTAACTAGCATGCTTGATTCATGCGCAAGGTATGGGAAGTACGCATGGTTCATCATGCTGTATCATGATTACAAGAATTTGAAGTTTCACAAATTTATTTGTGAACAAAATGCCAGTGCATTAAAACGTTCTTTCAGACTTGAGCTATTATTCTATTTTTCTATGATGGTTTAGTGCGGATTTACGTTTTTTTTTTCTTGTAGTACCTTAAGATTGCTGTACGTACAAGCACGGTGTTACAGCGCAGATGTAGTACTGTTTTGAGAACTGAACATTTTACATACGTTGTTTGGGAATAAATCTGATAGTTACAGTCTATGTCCTAAAATATAAATTGTTTGTACGTTATTTATTATATCTAGAGAATTTAAGTTTAATCTATATCATATCTTTTCCAATTAGGGTCTTTTGCCAAGTAATATCTCGGCAGTTTCTATTGTCGCCCTGTGCAGATCAAGTCTTTCTCGTAAAGATCTGCCTGCATTTACTTTTCCAGTGAGATTTTTTAGTTACATTAGTTTATGTACTTATTTACTAAAATTTATCGTTAAATTCTTACTGCTAAACGATTTCTTTCTGTAGTTATTGCCCTGCTTTGCTTCTGGTAGTCCTTGCTATGGAGCAAGTCAAAGGCAAAGACTGCCCCATAAGCAGTCATGGCGGTTGTTGTCGGTACATGAGTACATAAGCATAGAAATGCTAAATGATGCTGGTATCCCTACTCCACGTGGTGGTGTGGCTCGAACTCCAGAGGAGGCATATGATGTTGCGCAAGGAATCGGTTAGTTTTATGGTTTAGGATTACTGTCATTGTAACATTCATTTGTTGTAAGGAGATCATAAGTGACTTTTAATATTTTAGATTAATGGTAACTTTTTGCTGTGAAAAATAGATTTGTGTCTCAATGATGAAGGTTGGTTCAATCTGTAATGATTGTTCAGTTGATGCTTTCTCTGGGAATATTCAGACCTTTTGGCTTTAACTTGGCATAGCAAAGCCTTAGAAAATGACAAGAAAAGTAATGGATTATTGTTACCAATATTGAGAATTGTTAATACTTAGGTTCGAAATTTGCTGAGTTGTTTTGGTGACTCTTCTTTAAGAAGTCAGTAGAAATGGCCAGTACTTTTTTAGTTCTTTCCTTGCTTCAATCAGATTTAGTGTTTTCTCATAGCTGCAAGCCTAGATGTTGATGCGGTCTGTCTTGAGTTTCTTCTTGTCTCCTACTCTCTTACCCTATCTTCCTGTTTGTGTTGGTCTTGTGCTATGACGTATTTGTTTTGCAGGTGCCAGTGATTTTGTAATCAAGGCACAAGTTCTTGCTGGTGGTAGAGGCAAAGGTTATTTTGATGGAGGTTTACGTGGTGGTGTAAAAATTGTGTACTCGTAAGTATGTATTTGTTTTTTTATTAAACTTGCAGAAAATCAGTATGCTAACTCTCTTTGTGATTGTTTGCATATAGTAAATTGGGGTTCTTCTGTCTAATGTTTCTTACTGCCAATAATTAATTAAGGCTTCATCACATCGTGTTCATGTGTGTGGCTTTCCTGCCCATGTGAGGCCTTCTTAAGTCCATTGAGGTCTCAGAATGCAAGTAACTAATATATTAGTGCTGTTGTCTGCATGTGAATCAGCGATGTAGAATATGAATGTTAATTATGGTAAATAGATCACACGTAAATGTCTTTTGGTGGATAAATAAGGCAAGGTTTTGCTAGTATATGTACAGTAGTGCCCATAAGGTAGTCCGGTTTTGTTAGTCTTTTGATATTCTTTAGTTACGCATCACTGAATAAATTCAAAGAAACATTGGTGGCTAAGAGTGTGTAGATTGGCTGCTAGTAGTTACATAAGAAGTATTCAAGTTTTTATTATTTTTGTTTTATAAAAGTATGCATTGCTAGCTTGTATCCTTGGTCCTGATGTTGTTTTTCAACATTGGTGCAATTGCTTCACAACTTTAATGACAGATGCGTATCCTTCTCCTAATCTTTCACTTGGATGGACAAGTTTTTGCAATAGTTGTGTGTTGTGACGCGCTGGTGGTATCCACGGTATTCCGAAGCCCTCGCGGTCCATGGCAGACCGCATAACAAAATCGATGGTTAACAGAAACAAGAAGGGAGAAATAACACATCCTTGTCTGACGCCGGTGTGGATGGCAAGAAATTCCGTGTTATCACCTTCAGTGCGAACAAAGCAACTGGATCGGTGGTAAAGGCTCTAAAAGATATCGACGAATGTCTGCGGAATGCCATATGCGCGGGCGATACTTCAAAGAGATTCTCTATGAATGCTATCAAATGCCTTTGTAAAATCCACGAAGTTAATAGATAGCTTTTGCTGATAGTCCAAGCTCTGTTTGATGATCGTTCTTAGAACAAAGATTTGCTCTATACAAGACCGACCACTGCGAAATCCGGCTTGTTGCTCGCGGAGTTTTTCGTCAACGGTTTTCTGCAGTCTTTGAAGTAAGATGATGCTGAACACCTTTCCAGGGACCGAAAGAAGGGTAATCCCTCGCCAGTTATTGCAGGCCGCCATGTTGCTATTCTTTGGTTGCCTCACGATGACTCCTTTTCGCCAGTCCTCTGGTACTGTTGCCGACATCTAACATGAGTTCAGAAGATTTCTCAATTCATCGACAAGGCTCTGTCCACCGTGCTTGATCATTTCTGCTGGCACCATGCCCAGGCCTGGCGCTTTGCCATTCCTGAGTAGTGGAAATGCCATGGCAGTTTCAATTGTCGTGATAGCATCAATCCTAACATTTAAAGGGTTGTCGCAGTCGGGCTGCATGAAGGTGAAGGTGGTTGTAGGTGGCGGTTGGTTTTGGGTTTCCTTGAAGTGCTCTGCCCATCGGGCCTCTTTCTCTTCATCGGTCAGAAGCATTTTCCCATCTTTGCCTTTGATAGTTGTTCCCCGACCGCTTCTCGATCCTGTAAGGTCTCGGACTATACGGTAGAACATCTTGGTGTCGTTACGATTGGCTGCCTCTTGCGCTTCCTGTCCTTTTTTATCCAGCTAATCTTGCTTGTCTCAACGACGGCTTCGTTGCGCACTTCGGTCTAGTTCACGATAAGTCGTTACCGTCCTTAATATCTCTGCTTCACTGTGTGCTTGGTCGCGGTCTTGTTTTGCCATTCTTTGCTTATCGATGAGGTCCCACGTTTGTCCTTGATCCACCGCTCCTTATGTCCCTCGTCTTCGCCCAAGCACGGTTTCGGCGCATTGTGTAATCGCTCCTTTTATCATGGACCATTGGTTTTCGACTGCATTTTCTACAGCTAATGCCTGGAAGCAGTTGCTTAGCTCGATCTTGAACTGCTCAGATATGCCACGGTCTTTCAGACGGTCCACAGCAAAAAGACGTGGTAGTTTGTGCCGGGCTTGTTGCCGCTTTAAACGGAGACGAAACTCTGATCTTAGGAGGTAGTGGTCCGAACCAATGTCCGCCCCTCTGCAGGCGCGTTGCCGATGAGAGGCCGTTCCTCGAGCAGAAGGATATTAGGCGGTCCCCGTTGTCATTGGTCTCATCCACTGACCCGAATGGACCCACCACGTGTTCAAGACCACGCCGGTTTGCGTTGATCTTAGTATTGAAGTTGCCAATGAGGATGATGAGGTAATGACGTGAAGTGTCGTCTAAGACTTCTTGGAGTCGGTCGTAAAAGGCGTCTTTGATTTTGTCGTCTGCGTCCTCAATGGGAGCGTATATTTGGATAACCGTAGTTTTCATAGTACTTGCTTGGAAGCGGGCTAAGATGATTTGGTCGCTGACGGGTTTCCACCTTGTGAGAGCCGATGTTGTTCTAGCGGTCATGATGAGTCCAACGCCTCGAGCGTGTTCGGTGTCGTTTCCAGAGTAAAGGATGGCCTTGCCCTCACTGGTCAAATGCCCACTGCTGGGCCAGCGAATTTCGCACTCTTCGATTATTTCTAAATTGTAGTAGTCGAATTCTTTGAGTAGTTGGGTTAATCTACCACACTGCAGGAGTGTTCTTACATTCCACGATCCAATTTTAGTTGATTTCTTTGCATTGAAGATAGTACCTCCCATCGGTCGGTGGACGACCCGTGGGCTTTGTTTCATTGCCTTCGTAAAAGAGTGACCATCTTTGCTGCGGATTAGTCGTTTTGCTGATCATTTCTTACCGTTTCAGTAGCGATGGGGTTTTCAAAGGGTCGGGTAGCTAACCCGACGCCCAAACTTCCTCCTTTCGCAGCCGGGCTTAGGACCTTCCATGGTGGAGTTTGCAAGCATTTAATGTTAGAAAATGGGTTGCTAGGTCGATTTTTTTTCCTTCAAAATTTTAGTCCTGACGAAGTTCGCGATATTGCATCTCAAATGTTGGGAAAGCGTCTTTACACGAAGCAAACCGGGGAGCATGGTCGACCCTGCAATGAAGTAGGCTCAGCTAAATGTTGGATATTATTGTCAACTCTTAATTATTGCATATAATTCACCTCGACTAAGCTATGATTGCATGAATTTAGTTAAGGTATGCATAGTGATACATGGAATTCTCAATACGCTCTTCATTCGTGGGTCCCTGTGAATCGAGCATACTTAGCTGCAAGTTGTCTTTTTGACCTGGGAAGGTGATTCATACAATCGATATTTTTCAGGTGCTCGTAGTGGAGAGGCTTTACCCGCGCCGGGAGTACTACTTTGCTATAACCCTTGATCGCGCTGCAAAGGTATCGGTAGCGTTATATAGCGTGCTCTCCTATGGACTTAGTCACGTTTTTTTTTGTATAATTTGACTATAACATAATCTACGTGTATCACAAAGTGTATGTATATTTGCTTGTGTATATTTGCTTTGCTTGCTAATGTATATTTGCTTGTGTATATATGTATGTATGTATGTATGTATGTATGTATGTATGTATGTATGTATGTATGTATGTATGTATGTATGT
>QQSS02216849.1:0-11009 GCA_003687565.2 Craspedacusta sowerbii
TATATATATATATATATATATATATATATAAGTTGATGCATATTTTAATGTTAATGATTAATAAATAATTAAATATTATAATATATTATAAATAATTGCGCAGTAATTTCTGCTATGCAGTACTTACTGTTGTGTTCTTTTGCAGTGCCTTCTGGGGAGTGTTGGTAGACAAGTTCGGTGCCAGGACAGTTGGACTCGTGGCAGCTCTCTGTCTCTCGGTGACAACGATCATGTTTGGATTTAGCCGCAACTACTATTGGGCTTTGTGCACGCGATTTTCACAGGGCCTTTCTATGGGTTAGTTATTTGCCTGTTTTTCTTTCTTCAGGAGAATGAGTTTGACAAATCTTTTGTTAGGATACGATAAATAGCCTTTTCCTTTTGCGTTGTTCAATTAGTAATCTCTGAATAAAGTTGCAGAGCTGTTTGCTTGCAATTAGTTAAGGACTACGCTAGGTATGGTGACCTTAGGGATGTGAGTGTAAGGGTGTGCTAGGGTGGGAATGTATGTCTGGTCAGTGAACGAGTCTGTGTGAACTCATTGCGTTGCATTTGTGTTAGGGCGGAGAGTGTTGCTAAATGTCTTGGATTTGTAACTGGACACTGTAGATATAAATTTTTCTTTCTGCAATCATGGACTGCTTCTGTTCCGCTTAAGCTAGTATCATATTAGAATTATAATTGTTCTATTGAAAGGCTATATAATTGCTTCCAAGTGCCTGCTTTACGAAGTATCTGACTATACCAATCAGGTGAGAGTGCTTCACCACTCTTTCAATTGAAGTTATGATCTTCGTGGTGCATTAGTTCTCTCCTATTATTTTGACTTCATAATATATTGTTAGACCTAAGACTTCATAGTATATTGTTAGACCTAATTCTTCATAGTATATTGTAAAACTTAAGACTTCATGGTATGTTGTTACACCTAAGACTCCTTAGTATATTGTTAAACCTAAGACGTCGTAGTATTTTGTTAGACCTAAGACTTCACAGCATATTGTCAGTTGTGGTGCGCTCGAAATATGCACATCGAATTTTCTCTGATGAACTAGCTGTTCTAGTCCGCGGTTAAAATACTACAACTCATTCTCGCGGTACGAAAAATTATCAAGAAATTCGTGGTGGTTCAGAATCACACCACCCCAAGAATTCTTCCTCTCAATATTTACTAAGTCCTAATAACAAGCTATCCCTTTAAGTTGAGCATTTCAGCGTCGACAACATTAGAGCCGTTCAGCCAAACGGGTGGTACTCAGGGATGAACTTACCACATAGATATATTTGTTCCTAGGCGGCTTCAACAAACAATCCATCGTCTTCAATTCATGTCAAGTGTACCCTTATCCTCAATTCTTTGCTGCTTCGTCTCTTCTCTCACCCGGCCAATTCCTCTGACGAAGGTGCTATCAGCCTGCTTATTGAACAGAACAGAATTTATTTATTAATAATAAATGGATCGCGTCAAATAAAAACTCTTGAGATATAATATGTATATGATATGTATTATCTCATAATACCGCCCATCAATGCATTTATTGGAACAGAAGACATCATCTGTAGCCGGGGGCTCATATGATTGAGGATGCCACCTTGCTCAGACTAAACACACTCATTTATTAGTTTGGATAAGAGGGACGTAAACACAGGGAGAAACTGGCAAAATAATGTAAAAAGTAGGCAAGACAAGGGAAAATAACTTTGCACAGGTCCCATTTGAGAGGTATTTGAGAGGAGAAAACATCAACCTTATGAGGACTCGTGCTAACTACAGTGTTATAATTCATGGTATCGAAAGGAAAATGAAAATAGAAAGTCAGTTTATGGTGCTACTTTGACCGTTTAAGTTCTCATTCGAAATGTATTATACTTCGCTGAAATATTTAGTTAATGAGCATGCCACAAAAGTAGTGTTCAATAAAGTATTTAAGAAAGTAGCGAAATTTTCTTGAATGGAGCTATGATCATGATACTAGCTTAACAATGAAGAAAATTTCGCTACTTTCTTAAATAATTTATTGAACACTACTTTTTTGGCAGCTCATTAACTAAATAGTCCATCACCAAAACTAAATACTATTAAAATATAATCTACATTGGTCAGACAAACAGTAAGTAATGAGCCGTCCCGGTCATGCATAATTTGTTTACAACTTGTGACACCGAAATCTAACCCCGAGATTAAATTTTGTAAAACACAAAAGTGAATACCAAAGCCAAAACTAAATACATAATTGAATACCAAAACCAAACATAAATAAAAACTGAAGAACAAAACCAAAATGAAATAACCCTTACAATAATTTTACTGTTCAATGACAAAAACTAGTATGGTAAGACAAATAATAAGTAATGGGCACTCTTCGTCGAGCCTACTTCCGAAAGCGTGAAAATTGCAAGATGTGACCAATCAATATGCGTTTTTCGCGGTAAAATTAGAAAGCAATACGAAGAAGCAAACCGTAAGAAGTCGTCCAAATGCTACTGGTTAATCATTAGGAGCAAACTGAATTCCATTTATTTACGTGACAACAAATGCCGTTCAATTACATTGCCAGCATTAAAACGCAAAGGCCTATGTGAACAATCATGTAACTCTCACAAGAACATACGATACTTCGCAGATGTTATAAATAATAAAATGAAGCATCGCTATCATGTGCTTTGCTTATGTAGTGGCCATAAAAGATTTTCTATCTTGCTGGTTTTCTTTGACCATGGTGTATATATCAACTACCCCCTGCTCAGAGCATTATCTGGTTTTGTAAAGGTATCCTCGACATGGCTTGCTCATGCTGATAAGTGCGGATTGTCGAACAATGTGATTAATGCTGCACTACGCTTTCTATTTATTACCAAGACTGCATGCCTAAAGAAGATTCTCATTTGAAAAAATGTAATTCTACGGTTGCATTTCTTCAGTTTCCAAGAACGAGGAAGTTAATGGTAGTCTAAGGATTCTTTTGGCTTCATGTCTGTACGACTTGTTCTATAGAAGAAAGGGGTAGGGAGTGGATCAATAATTTGATCGATAAGATTTGTCGTTTTTGTGTCTTTTCGCATTGGTAACATCTCGGGTCTTTCAGCCTCGCATAGTTTTCGAATTCTTTGATCAAGGTAACTGGTAAATGTGTTGAACTTCTTCCTAGCCATACGGTATGACAATCGTTACCACGGCATATACCTGTGGATGGTTATTAGGACCAAGTTTAGGTGGTAAGTCAGTGTTTTTTAATGTTTGAACTGTGTTTCTGTAATAAAAACTTCGTTTCAAAGTTGTTTGGTTGGTTGGTGTGTGGATGGGATGTGGAGCGCGCTTTCACAGATGAACTGAATTAAAAATCCTTTTCTGATATCGTAGGATTCCTTGTGTTTCCTGCTGAAAGATATCCGGAAGGTGAGTAAAATGAAAATGTTTTAGGAATGACCAGACGACTCAAAAGTTTTGAAGCCATGTTACCAACTGGCTCGATAAACTATTTGATTGCCTTGGTCTTGAGTGATATTTAAGAAAAGTAAATTATAAAATTTTTTTTTTAAGTGTACAACACATAAGGGCAGGCGTTTGAGTACTTGCCAGCTCCAGCGCTATCATATAGTAAACTATTTAATTTGAACTGCATGCTTTACTATAATCTTAAGCCGTCTCTTCTGCTGCCCCTTCTAGTTTCCCACAATGCTTAATGCTTTACTCAGGTTCGATCTTCCGGAAATACCTTTTCCTTCTGCCAAACCTGGTTGTGGGTCTGCTCATTGGGGCATGCGCATCTTCCATCTTGCTTTTGCCTAAGGCCAGGTAAGGGGGATTAGTTTTAGTTTGGGAATACGGCTTTTGCATCTTGATTTTACTTATTGCAGATCGGGTACTTTGGCGCCATTTTCTTTTGTTAGGCTCTTTATAGCAAAGCATTTTATAAGTCTTTCTTACTAGGATTTCAGCTCTTTTTTATTGCTTGAATGAATTTCTCTAGGAACCTTCCCGAAAGCACAAATCGTCTTGGCGAGACATCATCTTCAGTAAACTACTATTCAACGACAAATGGCTCACTCCAGCCAGATAGGAATGCTGAAGAGAATTCTAACGCGCGTGGACTGGCGGATCATAAACATGTTGCGGACAAAAACAACAAAGAGAAGTCCTTGAAAAACTTCTTTGGGCTGCTTAAGTAAGAAAACATTTGTCTTTCATTAGCTAATTTTTTCATGCACTTTTTTCCGTGAGATCTCCATACCAACTCTACTTAGTGTTTTGTAGTGCCCAATCTCTTTTGTTCCCGTCTCGGACATAACTGTGATACTATTTCGTCTTGCCTTTCCCACATTTTCCTACTCATCGATCCGAGTCTGTACAGTAATTTTCATGAGTTTCACGATGAGGTGGCCTCTTCATCATGAGTAGCCCCTTTCTTACATAAATGCATATGGCCCTGATTTTTTCTCCATTGAAGTGCTTGCGGACTTCGATTAATGTTTTATTAATGATAGAGTTACTTGCCGCTTTTGTTTGCATTTATTGAGTAAATGAGTCTTGAGTCGTGAGTCTTGAGTTTATTCTATTTTTGGGCTGTATTAGAAAACATTCTCGAAAACATGGTGGATTGCCAAACAAATGGATGGATTAAGGTTGTAAGTAATACAGGCTTTTTGTTGAACGTCAAGGCAGGGGAATTCAGAAGGTCATGTAGTTAACGTGACCATGGTCTAATCTTAGCTTAGTTTATTCTAAAACTTTGAATCGTTCCATACTTAACAAGTATCTTGATAATGTCCGATCTGTTCTTGTTTTATAGAAATAAGGACGTCTTGATGACGTGTGTATTGTATTTGCTCTACTCACTTTCGTCCATCGGCTTTGAGGAATTATTCTCCGTATGGTCAGCCACCGACAGGAAATATAGTAAGTAATGTCGGCGCTCCGAACCGACTTCTCTGCTTCCACTTATATACGGTTATTTCGGAAGGTGCCCCTAAAAACTGTCAAATGAGTCCTTGCTCTGAACTTCTATACACCGTATGCATATTTTACATTTAGCTCTCTGTGCGTAGTATGACCTGTTACCTGTTAGTATGTTTACTGTCAAATGTGCATTCTGGGCAACTGGTCTTGAGTTTCTCATTCCTTTTATCTACTTAGATGGACTTGGGTACAGCCCAGCGCAAATCGGATTGCAACTAATGATTTCATGCCTCCTCATACTCATAAGTTTTCCCATTCTGTCAACCAGGGTAAGCACAAATCTATTGCTATCGGTCAGACAGGTAACCTTTTAGTCGGTTGATACTATTCGCAAGTTAATACTTCTTTCTCGAAGGAATCGCCCATGTAATTTTTGTGGCACGAAATGCTGGCTCGAAAATTATTCAATGTAAGCTACTAAAGCATATTAATTTAGTGAATTTTCTTTGATAATCTACATTCCCATACCTGGCTTTGAGGCCAGGTAAAATACTATTGTTGTACGATGTCACGTCACTTTTTACGAATGTACCAGTAGATGAGACAATAGAAATCTTGTTGACAAAGCGTTCCTAGCCGATTGGTTAAATAAATCTCATAAAATTAGGATCTCTTGAGCTGACCTGCGCAAGCTACTCCAGTTAGCCGTAAAGGACCAACTCTTTACATTTGACGGTGCTTTGTACGTGCAACCGGATGGAGCTAGCAGGGAATCGCCGCTTGGCAAATTCATTCATGCGCCGCTTTGATGCAACGAAGGCAAACTTCCCAAGCTTTACAAACGCTTTGTCGATGAGACCTTGACAATAATATCTAACAGAATTGCCGCCAAGGATCGTCTTAATGAGCTTAACAGTCTTCATTCGTCGATGTCCTTTACAGCAGAAGCGGAACCGCATAATGGTATCTCATTCTGTGGCGCTTTGATAAACACGACAAATCGGATGCCATCTACATCTGTTTTTCATAAGCCATCGGACACCGGTCTCTTACTGCACTCCATGGTCATACGGATATTCGGTACAAGAAATGTTTAATCAGGTCAATGCTGTACAGAGCCTAACGTTTGAGTAGAGATTTTTCCGCCTTCAGCGAAGAAGTTAAACATTTGGGCACAACATTTCTAAAGTTAGCCTACCCGTCAGCTTCATTTGTTCGGATGGTATTTGACTTCGTCGAAAAGTGCACTACCTGCCAACGTAACTTGGATGACAGTTTCGCCAATGTGATTGCGCGATTCACTATTCCTTATAAGGATGAATAGAGTGCGCGCCTAAATATTTCTCTTTATTCCTTATAAGGATGAATAGAGTGCAACCTAAAGCACCGCCAAAATGATCTGGCATGAAAAGTATCGGTACCACTTCAGCCAATATTCACGAGAAGAAAAATTAGCGATAGTTTTTGAGCGAAGGAACCGAAGCCAAAGATTGTGAGTGAACAACGAGTGGTTTACAAATTTCAATGTGGCCAGTTCGACGCTGGCTATATCGGCATGACAACCGGCCACCTGCACCAACGCATCGAGGAACACAAGCAACAGTCGAGCTTAATCGGTCAACACCTGGCTACTCATCAATTGCCAATCCATTTCGATCTTCACGCCTGCTTCACAGCTCTGCGCAGGTGTCGCTCCAAATGGGAGCGTCTGCTAATTGAGATCTTGATCATCTTGCACCATAAATTCGCCAACTCACTGAACGTACAGTCAGACTCAATTTAGTTGAAGCCTTCAATCTTTACGCCTGCTTGACAACTCAGCGCAGGTGTCGCTCTAAATAGAAGAGCCTGCTAATTGAGAGTATAATGATGCGCACCATATATTTTCCAACTCACTTAACGAACAGTCAGACTCGATTAAGTTGAAGCTGTTGTCGTTCGACTTCGGTTGTGGGTTTTTATATTCTTGCTCGTATAGTGTTAACATGGTCCAAGAAAGGACCGAAGCGTCACAAAAATTATTAGCCTTATTCTTTTAAGTTTTTTTTGAGGCAATTTCATATTGAATGCCACTGTCAATTTAGATCTCAAATTGGTGCGGGTGTAAAAAGGTGAGTTTTTCGTTTTTAGATAGTAGAAAAGATTGTAATCGTTTATTCCTTGTTACAGTACTGTCTACTCAGTGTTTACTCATTGCCAGCTCACTGTTTTCATATTTCTTGCCCGTTGCTTCATTCTTTAGACTTACTCACTGTTTACTCGCGGCTTATCAATTGCTTCCACCACTGCTGACACACTGTTCCCTCATCGCTTACGCATTGCCTACTCTATGCTAACGCAATGTTTACTCACTGCTTACTCGTGGTCTAATCATTGCTTACTCACTGTTTACTCGTTGCGCACATACCGTTTTTTTATGGTTAAATCATTGTTTGTTCATTCTTCACTCATTCTTTACACACTGCTAGTCGTTTACTCAATTTTAACTCGTGGTTTACTTATTAAATATTCTCTGTTTACTCGAGGTTTCATATTGTATACTCACTGCTTAATCGTGGTTTACTTATTGTTTACTCACTGTTTACTTATGGCTTACGCACGGTTTACTCATCGCTTGCACATTGCTTACTCTTTGCTTACTCAATGTTTATTAACTGTTTACTTGTGGTTTCATAATTTCTTACTGATTGTTTACTCGTGGCTTAACCATTGCTTGCTCTCTGTTTACCCGCTGTTTGACCGTGGTTTACTCATTTACGAGTACCATTACGCCTCGATTCGAGGCTGCTTTGACAACTATGGGAGAAACGTTAGCACTATGACGTAACTACGCTGCAACCGATGCCATCTAAACGCAAAAAATGCCTTCTTGTCCTTGATTACGTAGCAGATTGCCATGTATGCATTGCTGTCTAATGCACGTCATACATAACTTGTCAAAACTCCCATTTTCATTTTTTAGACGATGATTTACAGTTCATTGATACTGAGCTTTGTGACTACTCTTTATCCGTCGACTTCTCGGATTGAAAATGGGTATTTGGCAAACCATACAATAGTTATTGATCCCTGTAGAATGATTATTACTGTATGTACTCTGTTAGTGTGTGTCTATTACACCTATACTATTAGTGCTCGTGCTCGTTGATATAACAATGTGGCTATGTCTCTGTAGGGTGTGGTCTGAAAGAGCGATGACAGGACCTGTCATCAGTGCAACGACTATCCCCTGGTCTTTGTATTTTTTCTCGTATTCGAAATGCTATTGATTCATGGAGATTTTACGTGTTCCATCGCTGCTTGCCAGCATGGAACAACAATTATGCACAAGGGCTTCCTATTGTAAACCTATCGGTCACGATCTAGTTAATTACACGCTCTAGATTTAATCGCGACCTGCTGTTGAGCAGGTGGTATTTAGTTGTAGATTGTGTCGATTCTGAGTAGTTTAGCGCAACGTCTTTGAGCTGAGTTTGAGATTTGCATTAGTTATGGAAATTCAGTTTTTGTTCTTTTCTGCTTAATCGATTAGCGCTGTTTTGTAGTGGGAAGCTCGTCATTCGTTCTCTGCAAACCCCTTTCATAGTTATCCGCAAAAACAGAACAGTTGTGGCGACGAAGGAGGGATTCGTTAATTGTTTCGAGTTTACATTGTTCACGAGCTTCTCTACAGTTGGAGTTTGCTGAGCGTGCAGAATATCGAAAGTTACGGGTGAATAGCTAAAAGCTCTCATTGTTCTTGCCGGAATCCCTGACAAACCGGTTGTGAGACAATGCGCCCTCGGATTTCTTGAAACATCGCGTCTGTCAAATATGGAAATCGCACTTCCGATCTACGACAAAGTTCCTTTTCGATCTGACCACAACTTTGCTCCGCTAGTGTTGGAGTGCAAGCATACCCAACTGCTGTCTCTGAATCATCTGGTAAGCAAGAGAACTCGCGCCTGCAGACACAATGATAGGGAGTCTTTGGTCATTGTGGGTGAGACAAAGATCCTCTTCAAGAATGGCCTTGCCTTTGTTAAACGTGGTTTGCTGACGGTCCCACTGCTTTTCTTTTCAAAAGCGCGTAAAATGGGTCACGGATCTCATGACCCATTTTTAAAAAGCGCCAAGTAGTAATTTATTGTGCCTATGAATGCACTAACAGTGTGCACGTCATGCGGGGAAGGCATTTCACGCAATGCACGGAAGTGTTCCGGATCAGGGCAATCCCCCGATGCTGATACGAAGTGGTCAAGAAAGTGAAGCTAAGGCTTTAGGAAGTGGCACTTCTCTAATTGTACGTGCATTCTGAAATCCTGAATTCGTGAAGGCAGTTGCTCTAGAGTAATAACATGATCTGTGTAGGAAAATGTGCAGGCTCGAGTAGAATGAATGCAAAGACTAAACCACCGTAGTAGAAGTCTTTGAGATCGTTGTAGAAGATAGATGAAACACTTCTTGTAGAATGTTGTTTACCACCCGTCACTTATGATCTTGAAATGTTTACAAACCCGTGCCGTTTATATACTCGATATAGAAACAAAACAATTAAGTAAACTGATAAATAATTAGCTTAGCAACTACTTAATAATACAAACAGAAAGTAAGTACAATTGAGCAACTTTCACAAGGAAGTTCCGTGACGGAATTTCCTCAAGCTCGTTCTTGACACTAGAAATTTAAGAGTCCATATCTTGGCTTCTGAAGGGCGTTCGCCGCCACGGTTCGTACCGGACGATCGACTGCTTCGTGCACATGAAGCTGTTGTAAGGCGAAATCTTCATGCGAATCTTCTTCCGTAGGTGTTTTGTTTCTGACGCGATTGGACATTAAGGCTGCGTTTACATGGCTATCTCAACCCGGGGCGACTCACCCCTGGCTGGAATCGCGTTGCGTTTACATGAGCCGGGGTGAGTTGCCTGGGACTGACCACTTGGACGAGAACAAAATTAGTATGCTTGCGCCCATTGAGAGCGGCAATTAAATTAGTGCCAGAGTTGCTCAGCCCTGTCGAAAAACTAGCATGGCGCGCTTTTGTCAACAATTATGTTTCCTTTTGAATCAGCCTTCTGATAAATTTGATAAACGATCTTCTTAGAATTCACCATCCCTACTGTGCAACTGAGTGGTTACTTGTTTAATCGTCTTTTTGCTGAGTCGTGTCTGAGTCATAGCAGTGAACAGTCCTTGCGAGAGAAACAGAGCTGCGATGTTAGCAATTCGTGCCAGACGTGGCAAGAGGCAGTGGGTAAGCTGAGTGAGAAAGGACATCTTGTCTGCAGCTGAATCAGCTGTCAATTTTACGGAATATGATGCTCGATGCAAATTTATATCCTTAACCGAAGCAAACGTTTTACGATTTGCTACTAAAAATACGACTGCGCATGCGCGTGCCGTGCATAAGTTAACATGAATTTTTTTCCACCCCGGGCTGGAAATCTTACTGCGTTTACATGGACGAAAGATCTTATCTCGCCCCGTTGCGAAATCTCAGCCCGGGCTGAGATGCCGGGACGAGTCACCCCGGGGCGAGATTCCAGCCAGCCCTGGCTCATGCAAACGCTCATATGCATGTGACCAGCGACCGCGGTGAGTTTCGCCCCGGGGCGACTCAACCCGGCATCTCGCCCCGGGCTGAGATAGCCATGTAAATGCACATTAAGTTTATTGACTTTTCTGTCAAAAGGACTGCTTGACTGACTTCCACATATGGAGCTACAAGTGGCTTAACAATCACCATGGAAACCTTGAAGTGAAAGTTGAAGAATTCGCAAGCAAAGCGGAGGCCAGCGAACAATATTCGCGTAGGCAGTGTCTTCGCATTGAAGGTATCCCTTTGCCCAACCATGAGCACGGTGAATAGGAGCATGAAATGAGGCAGGCTGTTCATAAGCTTATGGAAGAGGCAGGCGTCGATATTCCAGATGAAGCTGTGGACCGGGTCCATCGGATTGGAAAGGTACGAATGGTAGAAGGTGTGAAAAGGCAACAGACAATTCTTAAATTTAACACCTTCCATGACAGAACACGTCTCTACAAGGCCAGGAAATATGCGCCTAATTATCGGATATATCTTGATCTAACAAAGCCCCGAAAAGCCTTGCTCGATGAGGCTAACAAGTGGATC
>QQSS02216860.1:0-11009 GCA_003687565.2 Craspedacusta sowerbii
TTAACCAACTCAAACAAAATTCTCCAACTATATACACCAACCGTTCACAATACGTTACACAACACAATTAAAATACATGCTAAACCAGTTTGTCTAGCGTAGCCTAGCGCTGCCGCAGTAGCATACAAGCTTTAATTGCATTATGCAACACCCAGCTCGTATGGGTAGCGGCGATTGAAGGTCTTCCTTCCACTAGCGAAAACTACAAAGAAGCGGTGGAAATCTTGAAAGATAGCTTTGTGAAGAAATCGATAATAATCTCTTCGCATATGGATGCTCTAATGAAGCTGCCAATTGTAATCAACAGCGCGGATACTAATGCGTTGCGACGAGTTTATGATAAAATAGAGACACACGTTAGAAGTTTGGATGCCTTAGGTATTAAGTCAGAAACTTATGGGACGCTCTAGTTCCCGTAATTTTGTCGCGTATCCCAGAAGAATTAAAATTAATTCTGAGAAGAAATTTTGCACGGTCCGGGGAGATTTGGGAATTGCAACCATTGCTCAAAGGACTGAAACAGGAAATAGAGGACCATGAGCGATCTCAATTTGTGACGGCTGGATGAAAATCGCATTTAAATATTGCCCTTGCGGAAAAGCCGACGGCCGCGGCACTATTGACGCAATCAGGACCCAATGGAAATATTTGTTGCTTTTGTCGGGGCAGGCATTCATCCAACTTATGCATGATAGTTTCAAACGTGGACACTCGGAAGTCTTTATTAATTAAGTCGAGAAGATGCTTTGTTTGCTTAAGGCAAGGGCACTTAGCTACATCGTGTAGGTCGCCTCCTTGCGAAAAAGCTATGTCCTGTCATAACGCTGGCTGCCATATGCACTAAGTTTTAAAAAAATGGCAAAGAACTGAAAAACAAGGTTGACTCAAAGGCCAGCAAAGTGAAAATTTTGCAAATGAAAAGACAGTAGGCGCCAGTAATGCGTTATTTGTCGATGTAGCGACGTCCGTTTTATTGCAAACTGCTATTGGTCTTGCCAGTTCGCCTACTTCCCCGTTAGAAGAGAAGTCAGCTTGACAACAGCTTGTGATGTCCCTGAAATTCGCACGCCTCCTGGAAACCAGCAAGTTCAGTTTGCAAGGGAAAATTTCAATCATCTGGCTGATCTTGAACTTGCTGACGACGTTTCGCTGTTGGAAGGGGTTGAAGGGTGAATCGACATACTTGTCAGTTCGGATTTTTATTGGGCTTTCGTTTTGGACGGGAAAAGACGTGGTACGTCTGGACCCGTAGCTATAAATACGAGACTAGGGCGGTTTTTGAATGGGCCTATTTATCCACAATCATTGAGAGTTGCCAGTCACAATGAAAGATAAACACTAGCAATAAACTGCTTTAACGAGCCCCAACAACAAAACGAACTTTATTCAGCTTTATCCAAATTTTGGACATTTGAGTCCTTAGGTATAGACACAAATGAAGAGGATAAACCTTTGCAAAAATTCTCTGATAACCTTAAGTTCGATGGGAAGAGATATGAGGTAGCACTTCCGTTTCGCGAAAATCATGGTGTGTTGGCTGACAACTAACAGCACAGTCGCGATCGCTTGCAATCCCTCTTAAAAAGATTGAGACGCAATCGAGAGTTGGGTGATCAATATGATTCGATCATGACGGAACCATTGGAAAGCGGTGTATTGGAAAGTGTAAGGGCAGATCAACCCACCGGGTTGGGTAGGTAAGGTCTATTACATGCCACACTTAGGCATAATAAGTAAGGACAAGGAAACAACAAAATTGCGGATAATGTATGACGCCAGCTGCAAACTTGTTGGTCCTTCCTTAAACCAGTGTTTATACGAAGGGCCGTCGCTTCTCCCGGAAACTTTTAACGTACTCCTTACCTTTCGGTTTTTCCCATATGGCATACCTGCCGACATCGAAAAAGCATTTCTGCAAGGAAGTGTGCGGAAGGAGGACAGAGATCTTATGCGGGTGTTATGGGTGGACGATATTAATGCTGAGGTTCCGAAGGAGGTGCTTCTGCGATTTACGCGGTGTGTCTTTGGTGTTACCTCCTCCCCATTTCACTTTAATGCAATCGTGTTTTACCATATGAACAAATACGACCAAATGAATGCTAATACGATAGCTACGCTCAAACGATCACACTATGTCGATGATGTTACGGTTGGCGTTGATAGCGTAGAAGAAGGATTTTCGTTTTTTCGAACGTCCATCATGAGAGACGGGCGTTCAAGGGGGTTCAACCTGCGTAAGTAGGCAACCAACTTGGACGAATTAGCCGGATTGATAAGTTTGCGACAGGCTCAAAAGAACAAAAAGTTCTGGGCGTTATGTGGAACCGGCAATCCGACGAGTTGAAAGTTAGATTCGCGGGATTTTATGAAGCTGTAAACAGTACGAAGCTCAAAAACGCGTAATGTTTTGAACTTAATTGCTCGCAATTACGATCCATTAGGCCTTATTAGCCCCTTATTCAAACCTGTGAAGTACGCCTTTCAAAAAATTTGCATGCAGGGTCTCTCATGGGCTGCTGAGGTTGAGGAAGAGGAGGCTGCACTTGTTAACGGATGGCTACTACAGGTTCAAGAGGGGCAAGAAATGAGTGTACCTCGTTACTGTCTAATCTTTTCAAAAAGCCAATCTCATCGTACCAATTAGTAGGCTTTTGCGATGCATCAATGTATGCTTTTGGAAATTCCCTCTATGTGCGGACCGAGTCGTTAGGAGGCGTTAACTCGCATCTTCTAGTCTCAAAAACTAAGGTTGCACCACTAAAAAAGTTCAGCATTCTACGCCTAGAACTGCTAGGCATGCTAGTTCTGGCAAGACTTTTGTCTTCCTGTTTGAAGGTGATACCAAGTGCGCTCTGGTATGGTATTAAGTTGTTTCCGGACTCAGCTACTGCTCTTTACTGGGTGAAAAGTGAATGTAAAAGATACAAGCAATGGGTGGAGAGGCGGTTTGATGCCATAAGAGGGCTTACCACGGTTGATCTTTGGGACCAAATAAAGGGAAAGAAAATCCAGCTGACTTGCAATCGCGAGGCACAAACCTTAATGAGCGTAAATATAGCGAAGTCTGGTTCCATGGACCTATTTGGATTCGGTGGTCACAGTCGGATAGGCCAGCAAACGCAGAAATTGACGAAACGGAAATAAGCAAGGATAGAATAAGGGTGGGATAGCTTTAACCTGCGACAACATCATGCTTACTTCATAGCAAAGAACACAACCCGTTGGTCAATCATAATCGCTTTTCTACTGTAGGAAAACTAATTCGCGTAATAGCGTACGTGTTGAAATTTATTCGATGTCTGCGCTTGGGGTTTTCTAGGAGTGGGCTAAATCTAGAACTAACCGCGGACGAATTGAATCTCACAGAAGAACTTTTGATAAGGGACGCGCAGGCGTATTTCAAGGCTGATCATAATTTTCAGATCTTAAGCAAGCAACTCCTAATTTTTTAAGATGATGTCGGTTTACTTCGTAGCAAGAGTCGCTTCCAAAACGCCGATTTGTTGCAAGCAGAAAAGTTTCCTTTAGTCTTGCCGAAAGACCACATATTATCAGAGCTAATCGTAAGAGACTGTCACGAAAGGGTTTTTTACCGGGGGCAAGTGATACGATGGAGGAAGTACAATCCAAGTATTGGATACCGAGTTTAAGGCAACTTGCTAAGCAGGTTATTCATTCTTGCTACGCCTGCAGAAGGATGGATGGTCTCCCTTACAAATTAAGACCATCTCCTCCCTTGCCAAGTTTTAGAGTTCTGCTACAAGAGTCCTTTCGAACTGTGGGGATACACTTTGCTGGGCCTTTGTATGTGCGCCAATCATGTAACATTAACACAAAATGCTACATACTTCTCTTTACCTGCGCTGCTAGTTGAGCGGTACATCTAGAATTAGTGCCAGACCTTTCCGCGCAGGTGTTTGTTCGTGGTCTTCGTAGGTTTATAGGTAGGCGCGGCGCTCCACATCTGATCATTTTGGACAATTCTAAGACATTCGATGCAAGCGAAGCCAAGGAGTTTCTGCTGGACAGAAAAATATAATGGAAGTTCAACGTTCCAACTGCGCCCTGGACGGGGGAGTTTTAGAATCTATGATCAAAATCACCAAGCGCTGCCTGAAGAAGTTTCTCCTTAACTGAAAGCTGACATACGAGGAGTCAAATACAATTGTAACAGAATTAGAGTGGGCGCTGAATAATAGGCCACTCACGTATGTTGGCAACGGCCGTATCTTAGAGACTTTGACACCCAATCATTTGATATTTGGCCGAAGGCACTCACCGGTAGCCGAAAGCTCATTGATCTCAAACCAGGCTAAAGTTGTTAATGAAAACGACATCAGGAAGCGCGTAGTCTATATACAGAAAGTTTTGGGTGATTTTAATATGCGCTGACCTAAAGAATACCTGGTAGGTTTAAGGCAAGTGCAAAAGTCACAGGGTCCCAGTGATCATCGCGCCATTAAGGTGGATGATGTCGTGTTTGTGTATGATGGGGATCCTAGGCTGTTTTGGCGACTTGGAAGAGTTGTAGAATAAATTCCTAGCTGAGACAATGAGGTTAGAAGCGTGAAGCTGCTATTGAGTGGAAACCCGGAGCATTCTGTTCTCGTGATAACACGTCCCATAAGCCGCCTTATCCGCTAGACGTCCGCTTTACGGACTCCACGGCAGGCATGGGGGCTAGTGAGAGTCTAACCTACGCTCCGACACAAGAACACGCGGGACAACCCCATGATGGGTCATTGCATGCAGGGCGGGTGCCGGGGTGGGAGTCCCAAACTGTATATTCTAATTATTTAAAGCATAAATATAGAACTGGTGCTTGTAGATCATCTGAAAGTGCTGAGAAGGAGGAGAATCTGGAGGTGGCGATCAAGCGAGCTTTCACGGAGGAACGAAAATCGAAGAGACGAGCAGCCAAGGAAGCCGATGTGAAGAGGATCTGTAACAAGCAGATTTAGTTGTCACAAACATGAGCTCTGATCCAGGGTGGCCGTTTGTCCTCAAATCGGGCTGGATCAGAGGGGCGGCCGCATCATAATCGTTATTGAGTCGGCCAAAGCGAGCTTCCGAAAAAAAAAAAACAGATCCCGTGACGTTTTTTGCCGGGGAAGAATTTGCAAGAAGGCTCGTTCAAACGAGAGAACGAGCCTGTCGGGTCAAAGATGCCGTGAAGTACGGTTCGAGTAATGTCTTAATGCACGCCTAGAAAGAAGTCGGCAGATGTCGATTGACTAGTATATAAACTTGGCTGGTGATTGTCTGAAGTACTGTGTATGAACTTTGCTGGTGGTTGGAAGATCTGGTGATGGCAGGACTATTTAAATAAGCAAGTGCTTATTTTTTTGAGTTTTAATTTATTTAATAAATATGTATTGGTGCAAACTTTTTGATTAGTTCTCGTGTGTTTCTAGGCTGTCGGGGCGGAGTTTTGGCTCTCGCTCCAGACTGTTATTTAGGCGTTGACGCTTTTTTTAAAACCAAATCGCTAGGGATTTTGGTACACAAGTATGACTCATTATTTTTAAAGATTTTTACTTGTAAGGCATTTTTAAAAAAATCATTCTAATAAGTTGTATTCTTTTATTGAATATCTTGGCAGTATTAGTTGCTTCGGTCCAAGTGCAAGGGATGCATATCAACTTTAATTTCCTACTGTTGCAGTGAGCTTCAAATACTTTAGCTTGCATGTGGGCGAGTGGCTTTGCGCAGTGCAAGGGTCCCATGTTATTAGTAGTTTATTTTCTTCAGATTAAGTCTTAAAGAATTTTATAACAACAAATAACGAGTTCCAAATACACAAAGGTAAATGTGATTGTGTGGGGACTTAATTACATTACGTGGGGTGCTTACTGGTAGAGAAACTAGTTAATTATGCGTTCATCCATACATAGAAACTAGCCCTGTTGTAGCTACGAAACTATTTACGTTAATAAGAGTCTTCATGATGCTTGTGGGAGTTGGAAAGTCTGTATATATACTTTAGATAGTTGGAAATGATCAGTGGGAAAGTTCAAGTGAACTTAAGCGTCACCTATCTGCTTCTCTTGCCTCCCTAACAGTCAGTATGTAAACATCATTTATTTCTCGTACTCTTAAAGGAAACGAGGACATGACAATTTGAGTAGATTGGCGAGGCTAGTGTTGTAACGTGAACTCGCGCGAAGAGCCGTGAAGCGACTTTAGCCTGAAACCAAGAGACCTTTATCAAATGCAAACTTCCTTTTGTCTTGCTGTCTACTCAACCTTTGCTTACTCTCTTTCTCTCTAATTCTAACTCTTGCTCTATCTCTCGCTATCTCCTCCGGCTTATGGTACTGCGGCACTTGATGAATGGCCGCGCATGCCAGGAGCCTAGGCACTAGCACAGTCGCTAGGGGGCAATTCGCAACGCTAGGGAGGATGCGGGAAGGGTGAGTGGAACACCTGCGTGCAATCTACGCGAAAGACGGTAATTACGAGACAATGGAGCAGACCTGAGAAAAGATCGAAAAGATAAGCTAAGATTTCATCACCGCTGATATCAAGGTGCAGGAATATCTCGGAGCCCTCCAGCGCTAACTGAACAGCAACAATGAAGTGAGAGCTAAGGAGACAAGAGCAACGAAGAAGCAGTCGGAGAAACGGAGAGAAGAACAGCGTCTACGAGCTAAAGCTGTCAAGGAACAACAAAAGAAATTGGAAGCCGATTACCTCCAGTAGCAGCGATTATTGGAAGCTGAGCCGAAGAGGATTGATGGCGGACAAGACGAGGGTCCACCCGAGCGCGAATCCATCACAAGTACTGAAGTCGACGCGATTGATGACAGGAGAAACCGACCTACGCGAAGAGTGGAAGTTGGAGATCGTCCGCAAGGTAAGCGAACCTGTGCGGGATCAAAGAACGTGAAGCGTATCAACATGACTTAACCTGATTCCGCCAATACCGTTAAAGCTGACTGATTTGAAACGGAAGATGGATCGTGCGCTCCAAAGTTGGGAAGAAATATGTGGAAGCAGCTGCAACGTATGCCAATATCGACATTCTCTGGCGACAAGCGTACATAAAGTGGGTGCATTCTGCGTTTATGACTTGCATCCATGAGGCGCCTGCAACACCGGAATATAAAATATTGCAACTTCGTAACTACTTAAAAAGCGAGCCATTAAAGGTATTGGAAAGTCTGGGATATTCAGCTTCTGCTTATGATGCTGCTAAGGAAAGACTGGAGCGGAATTATGAAGGAGCACGCTGTCAAATTGCTATCAATATGGAGGAGCTGGACCAATGTCGTCCCGTCCGACCGGGTAACGCCAGGGATCGAAAAGCTGGCCGACCTACTAGACTTACTAGTAATCAATCTGAAGGACGCAGACCGACATGAGGAATTGGGAAATGAGTCGCTGTTTATTAAGGTGCAGACGAAGCCGAAGGAGACGATGCTTACCGATTATCAACGATGGAGAACGAGAAGGCGGTCAACTTGGAAACCCTTTGGGAGTGGATCAATAGAGAAGCGGAGTTCTCGATGGTGGCGGCTCAGACGATTTGTGGTCTATGAACACGCAGTAGAGAACACCAAAAAACGATTTTTGGGGACGATAAGACTACCCAGTCCTTGGAAGAGCTGGTGCATAGTTTGTGGTCTTGGGCATCCGGTCTGGCTCTGCACGAAAATTTGGCACGGCATAGATGAGGAACAACGATGGAAGATATCCAGAGCTCAGTGGCTCTGCTTTCGATGCCTGGACACGACGCACCATGGCGCTGACTGCAAGCGAACAAGAATTCGCGGAGTGCATGGTTGCAAATAAAATCACAACCGCCCACTGCACGATGATAAAGGCCCTATGTCGAAGTCTGCATTTCATCTCTTACTCCCGAAACTCACTCTGGAGAGGAAGTCCCAACCAGACAGGAAGAGCGAGCTCGTTGGAAAAAAAAAGAGAAGTTCGACAATGGAACAGTCGGTTGCATCTGCGGATACAGCAGCTAACTGCATTATTGCATTGCAAACTGTCCCAGAAATACTGCAGAATGGTCATCACAGAGTGACAGTTAACGCTCTGCGTGATGACGCGAGCACCCAGACGTGTATCAACAGCGATGTCGCGGCTGAGCTTAGACTGCATGGACCAGTGGAATCTTTTTACAATTAGTACTCTGAATGGACAAGTGAAAACCTTTGAAAAAATGCCTGTGGAATGTGACCTCGTCAGTTGGGGTTGGAAACGTGAGCCAGCGAATATATGCGTACACAGCGGAAGAGGTAACAGGCAATTTGCGTTCGTTTGATTGGAAGTTCAAAGAAGGAAATTAATAATACCCTTTTGCAAAGCTTTGTTCGCGACCCGTAGTGGACATCCTTATTGGAGCTGACCTTGCAGCCCTCCACACATCACTAAAAGAAGTATAAGATGAGCAGGGGGAACCGATTGCGCGTCTCACCCCTTTGAGATGGACTTGTGTAGGAAACATAGGTCAGAATCTTAATGTTTTGGGATCGTCGCATTTCAGTGGTACCGTCTTAGTCGACAATTTATCTCCACTGAACTTGACGCAGAAGATGTTCTGTGAGATCGAAGAAGTTACTGACGCAATGCCGGAAAATCGCAAGACGACAGAGAAGAAGACAGCGCAAAAAATGGTGGATCAGTCATTACATATATCAATTCAAAGTACCAGGTTGCTATGCCTTGGAAGGACCATCCAAGTAAAGTTTCAAACAACTATGATGTTTGGCGACTGTTGAGCACGGCCAGACGTCTGCAGAAGGATGATAGTCTTAGGAAATCGTATTCAGCCATCATCCAGGACTATGAGAAGAAAGGCTACATTCGAAAGTCAGTGTAACCACGCAACCGCGAGAGCATGGTATCGCCCACGCTTTGCTGTATCCAAGCCTGAGGAGACAGCAAAGACGACGATTGTCTTTGTCGCATTAGCGAAGAATGGGATTTCACTTAATGGTGTTTGTGGAGATTTCCAGTCTAAAGAAATGACGACAGCTGCAGAAACAGTTTTGGAATCTACGTATATGGGCGATAGCATGGACTCCACTAGGACCGAGGAAGAGGGGATAGAACTTTATCAAGAACTGTCAAGGCTTTAGATGCCAGCGGGGATGCACGCTAGAAGATGGCTATCCAACTCGCCATGTGTACGCAGCCACATACCAAAACCAGACCGTGTATATGAAGTGCATCTTGATGTAGAAAGTTTACCCTCAGCGAAAACCCTAGGAGTGCTTTGGGTGGTCAAAGAAGACGCACACCTCAAGGCCGATCAAATGCTTCTATTATGTAGCAAAACTTCTTGAGTAAATTTCAGCTTCGTTTGATCACACGGGGTTCTTGGTACCCTAAATGATCCGTGCAAAGACGTTGCTTCAAGATATCTGGCTTACTGGATAAGACTGGGACGAGCCGCTGGGAGAAACTCTAACGAGGAAGATACGGCATTGGTACTTAGAGCTTCCGGACACGTCCAGCATAAGAGTTCCAAGATGCATTCAGCTTCAGAGTAAGGCATGTCAGATTAGCTTGCACTTCTTCAGCGATGTTTCTATTGAAGCCTACGCTACTGTTAGCTATGGTCGCTTTCAGTTTTAAATTTCTGATGTCTCGGTGCGGATCATTGCACCAATGCATGCTGTAAGCATCCCTGTGGCTTGAGCTACTCGGAGCTACACACAGCATGTATTCGGCAAACAAGCTGCTATCACTTAGACCCACTATCATTTCAAACAACGAAAGGCAAGAGCTCTTCTGGACCGACAGCATGACAGTGCTCTGGTGGTTAAAAAACAGGAGCAGAGCTAAAACCTTCGTCGGAAATCGAATCGTCAAGATCCTGAATAGAAAATACCTGTAGAACTGGAATCATGTAAATCGGAATCGAATCCGGCCGACTTAGCATTACAATCAGTCAGCCACGAGAAAGCAACATTCCCACATTTCAGGATCCACATCTCCTAAACAACCTTGGGAAGAATCGCTAAAGTCGATTCTGAATCATCCAAGAGAATTCCGAAAAACAAAGACAGATGACCAATCTTTAACAGATACATACCAGTTTAGTATAAATTCCGATCTGAAAAATTTGATCATCTAAATCCAAAGCGATATTCCACTCGGAACAAACTGAGACGACTAAGGCCTTGGGTCAATCGCTTCGTGTGCGACACTCGTAATGCAGTGAACAGCAGAGAGAGTTGAGAGCTGAGCGCTACAGAATTGGCCTATGCTGATTATGAAATTATTCGCGAGGCGCAACACAAAGATTTCGCTGCCGAATGCAAGGCACTTCTGTGCAAGAAACAATTTAGTCAGCAACGCAAACTAGTTTGCCTAAACCCTTTCGCGGATGAAGACGGGCTCATTCAAGCAAACAGCCGTTTGGCACTTCATTCCGCCCGATGCAGCCCACTTTGAGATGTGAACGAAAGCATGATAAAGTCCGCCAAGCGCGCAATATACGCCATCCTTGACGTGACGTGGCAGATAAAGAGCTCACTACTGCGTTCGGAGGTGGAGACGGGTTCAAGAATTAGTACGTCATGTGGCGAAGATGGATGCGAGCTCCCAACACTAGGCAGATGAAGCAAGTAGCACCGGTATACTGACAATATCAGCGTAGGAACGATAGTGCTGGTCGTATCAACTGAAACACCGAGAGGAGAGTGGTCGATGGGCAGAGTGATAGAAAATTACCCCAGAGTTGATGATAACTTGCAAACATTGACATTACGTGTACGTGAAAAAGATGTGGTGTGACCGATCACGAAGATATGTAGATATGTTTGATCGACCTTAAACCAGTCCATTAAAGACAAACAATGATCATTACTTCCCGTTGTGTGGGGGAGGATGTTCCGAAGAACGATGGGAAAGCGAAGTGTAGTTAGTGAGTGCGTAGACAATTATGTTTGTGGGGACTTACGTATATTGCATGGGGTGCTTGCCTGTAGAGAAACTTGTTAATTATGCGTTTAACTATATATATATATATATATATATATATATATATA
>QQSS02216871.1:0-11008 GCA_003687565.2 Craspedacusta sowerbii
AGAATTAAGATCAGCTTCAAATCCGCTAGAATTAAGATCTGCTAGATTTGAGACCAGCTTCAGATCCGCCAGAATTAAGATCAGCTTCAAATCCGCTAGAATTAAGATCAGCTTCAGATCCGCTAGAATTAAGACCAGCTTCTGATCCGCAAGAATGAAGACCAGCTTCAGATCCGCTAGAATTAAGATCAGCTTCTGATCCACAGGAATGAAGATCAGCTTCTGATCCTCTAGAATGAGGATCTGCTTCAGATCTGCAAGAATTAAGATCAGCTTCTGATCCTCTAGTATGAGGATCTGCTTCAGATCTGCTAGATTTGAGACCAGCTTCAGATCTGCCAGAATTAAGATCAGCTTCTGATCCTCTAGAATGAGGATCTGCTTCAGATCCGCTAGATTTCAGATCAGCTTAAGATCCGCTAGAATTAAGATCAGCTTCAGATCCGCTAGAATTAAGATCAGCTTCTGATCCTCTAGAATGAGGATATGCATCAGATCCGCTAGAATGAGGATCAGCTTCAGATCTGCTAGATTTAAGTTTAGCGTTTGATCAGTAGGACAAAGCAAACGTCCTATACCTGGTGTGAATGTCTCTTTCTCTTGGCGTGTACTTCAGGAGGTTGGCATCTTTTGCAAGCATTCTTTTCTCCTTGTATTTGGCAGCTGGTTCATGTGTAACGTCCTCGTCTGTGGTGGAGCGGGACATATTTTACGATGGTCATCCGCAAATGGAACGTTGCACCATTGTTTCTCGGATTGCTCCAAGTTTCATCAGGTTGGTTGCTCATTGGCTCAAAGTTTAGTCTGCAGCCTCACGCATCGTTTTCGGCGTGCCCTAGATATTGTAGTATTATCCTTGAAGCCCCTTTGTGCGATTGGTCTTAAGGCTGTACATTATTTCAATGTGTTTCAGCTTGTAAGAAACCCTAGCAGAATTCCCTTATTTTTTTCAACACCGTTTTAAGTTGCAAGTGTAACCACAAGTGTAAGTTGCAAGTGTATCCGCAAGTGTAAGATGCAAGTGTATCCGCAAGTGTAAGTTGCAAGTGTATCCGCCGTGGCTGGTTAAGGTTGTGTGATGATTGCAAGTTCCCTGCACTTCCTTGACTATGTCAATACGTCTTGGCTCGTGATGTTACCGTGGTTGTTTGACGTGTGCGTCTGCTTAGCTTTCCAAGCCTCCCCTGCTATGCATGACATAATTTTTCCTGTATAACTGTAAAGTTTGGTGTGCCCTAGAACACCGAATACCGCACAGTGAGGCTCATATCACACAACACGTAATTTTGAAATCGGCTAAGTTTTCTTGTATATTGAACATCGTGGAATAGTTTTTATCCTGATTTAAGTGGTTGCTTCTTCAGATGGTATGAGAATTACGAGGTTGGACGGTGCTGTGCATGTTTTGAAAGCTCATTATTTATACGTGGGGAGGACGCTGTAACAATCAAGTACTATTGTACCATCTAGGTTTGGTTCGTTTGAGATTTTTAAGCCCCGTGATCCCATCACCGGCAGAAGTGGTCCCAGCGTTGGTCGAAAGGATGTTCTTCAGAAGCTTTTTATCTATGTTGTTAGCACATTTTATCCCGAGGTGTGTTTTCTTGCTTCTGTTTTATTTGTGTATGCTGTCTGAATTTACGGAGGTTGCTGGCTTCTGACCATGATGTATGAATATGTTTGTTGTCAACATTCGTCGGATGTGTTTGGGGCAGCACTGATATTTAATTCCACCCGTCACGATACAAAGTCCGTCCGCCTGCAAGCAAATTCGGCATCGTCTATTCGCATCGAATCCAATTTTTTTTTGGGAAAGGCTTTGGAAGCAATAAGCAGTAGACTTACCTAGTTAGATGGTGGCGTTGTCTATTGAAGATTGTTTAATGTGTCTTTTGTCTACGAGAAGCTTCTACGCCAGATATCTGGCTCTTTCGCTGATCCTTAAAACTTGGTGATGTTGCTTATGGCAATCGTCAGTGGCGTTCTCGCAGCTGATTTTCTTACGATAGCGTGAACTATTTACGGTTATATATTTTATCGAGTTTTCTCGTCGATGGTATTCGCTTGTAACTTCAAGAATGCTACTGGGTGCACTTCTGCCATCTAAATGGGTCCATCGCAAAGTTGTGACTGATCTCTCTCTTTGTTGATCGTATTTAGATTTACTCTCAGCAGCCCGATGACCTCCAGAAGTGTTGCCTTGATTTCTATCGAGAGGTGGTCAGACGGACAGCCAAGTTGGTAGCCTTATGGCAGTGTTATGGCTTTTGCCACGGGTTAGTGCGATGGTTTTGTGTGGTTGGGATCTTTCCAAAGCGTCTATGTTTTCTGAGACTTGTCTACGCGCCAGCATAATGATGAATGAGCATGTCTGCACTTTCTTTTGCTAGGGATACTGGTGTGACTTCGCCGACGATGCTGTTGTCCTAGTGTTTTCAGAGTTGTTTGCAGATAGAAACTACCACGTAACTAATAAGCTACTAATAAGCGTACTGCTACGTAGCTAATAGGCTTTGAACCCACTGATAGTGCGCCTGTTTTTTTCTTGCTTTCCGGTAGAGTCCTCAACACTGATAACATGAGCATACTTGGTCTGACGATAGATTATGGTCCGTTTGGATTCATGGATTACTTTGATCCCGACTACATTTGCAATGCCTCAGGTAAGTGGTTGCATCTGCGTATCGTTTCGGTAATGTTGCCTAGTTTCGTTTTCTGTTTTGACGCGAGATGAGTTTGTTTTGTGGTGAGCTCAGAAATTGACTCTAGCAGTTTGCTATATAAATTGAAAGTAGCGGATTACTCAAGTCCTCGCGTGAATGCGTTAAATCGAATGCGTGTTCATGCAATGATGAATTGAAAACGATCAGGTTTCTGGATGTAAAAGTTGACCATTTATGCAGTTCTGTCGTTTGTCTTGTTTCAATTTCTTTTGTTACTCTGAACGCGTATGATTACGCACTTATGGGAGCATATGTTTGTGTTCGATGGCTTTCTTGCACGTTCTTCCATTAGACAACAACGGACGCTATTCTTATGTGGAGCAGCCTGGTATTTGCAAGTGGAACTTGCTGAAGCTTGCAGAGGCTCTGCAAAACATCGCTCCTCTAAGTGAGATGAAGGCAGCACTCCAGGAATCGTACGTGTTGTCTAGAAGTCTTTCTTTCCTCCCGGCGTTTGTTTTGAATCATATTTACATTCAATATTAGGCGGCGAGAAGTTGTAGAGAAGCTGCCAGTCTCACTCCCTCGATGATTTGTTAGGTGGGTAGATCGATCGGTAAATTGCTTGGTCGATTGGTCGGGAGATCGGCTGTTAGATTTTTCGGTAGGTAGGTAGAATCCGTCGTAGATCGCTCGGTATATAGGTCGGTGAATCGGTCGGTAGATTCGTCGGTATGTTGAGAAATGGACGATTCTATCTATCTTGCTGTGGTTGTGCGCTTGCTTTATGGCTTCTATGCAAATGACTAAAGTTGCATTGATGTTAGCTCGTTATGAGTGGCATGCCCCACCTTCTTTAGCTACGACTCGGAATTTAAGTCCCATTACTACGCGAAGATGCTGGAAAAATTAGGATTTGTGCACAAAGGGGCTGGGGTCGATGAGGAATCGCTGGTTGAGCAGCTGCTGAAAACCATGAAAGATACTTCTGCCGATTTTACGAACACTTTCCGACTGCTGCATGAAGTGCCGATCGACGAAAACGTATCAAGGTGCGTGCTTTAATTGCATTTCCTCGAAGCATGTGTTGGTCATCTCTGTGAAAACTAAGTTACAAGCCAGCAGTGTTAAAATTGGCACCAGTCCGTTAGACATGCTTTATTATATTCCGTAGTCCGGTTTTCGATTTTCTGCTGACGTCCGATTGTTTTGGCTTAATAGTGGTGACGTTGTTGACAAGTTCGTTTCGCAATGCCAGTCTGTTGCAGACAAGAAAAAATCCAAGAAGCCGGAAGCTGATATTTCGTAAGCAATAAACTTTTCTGTTTGACTGTCTGGTGTTAGGTAGATGATGACTGTGGTAAATTTACTTGGGGAATGCTTAAAAGATGGGGTTTACGGAAGTTGGCGAAGGGTGGTTGGTATCAAGCGGTATTTGGCCATGGCAAAAGCGATAGGTGGTGGGAGGTGTTTCTGATCGCGAATCATTTTCGTTAATGACGATTTCTCAAAACTTTCGGCATATCTAGAATCACTTCATGGTTTTAGGTAGGTTCGGGTTATTTAGCTTAGTTCCATCATTGCGTTTGATTAAAATCCTCCTAGCTTCTTCTCTTGCAGTGCTGAGTTTTTACAAGGCCTCGCTTGTCCGATAGCTTGATTTAGCGCGGGTCTTTGTTCCCCTATTAATCGGATGCCCTTCTTGCACTCGATCTGAGAGCATTTTTACGACGGCGATTTGTAGACCGTTGCTTGGCGGTGGTTGATCTACGTTTCGCCAATTTAGCAACTCAAATGCCAATTCCAATGCCACGTGGCTATGCTTCTTGTTCCCCTGCTGTTAGAAGCAAGTAAGCAAGGAAACCTTGTGAGGATTTTTTTTATTTCCTCTTTTTGCTCTCTTTGCGCTCAGTCAATTGCGCATGGTGCTCATGATAGCCCAGAGAAATCCGGCGATCCTCTCTTCGCTTGGCATCACCGTGGATCAGCTGAGGGAAGAGCTGGCGAAAGCGGAGTCGGGTGCGAACATGGCTGATCTAACGCAGGAGGAGCAGGACAGTCAGAACCGGACGGTGTGGCTGGCCTGGCTTGCGCACTACCGGTTTGTGACTCCGTTTATTAAATTGTGGCTTCGCTTGTCTTTTCGTCAACGTTTTCATTTTGTCTCAGACATGCATTATAACTGATAGACTTCAGGTAGCTGGTTGTCCTGCTCTGGTATAATCTATGAGGTTGAGTGACCTCTGGCGTAACTGCTCGTCTAGGGGATCGAAGAAGACTAGCCGCGAAGCCTCGTTTCTTGTTGACGTCGTTTCATGGCGCGCATTTGTAAATGATCTTTACTTACTTTTAGGGAAAGGCTTCGGAATATATGTAAACATCTTTCTGCTGAAGAAGTAGAGGAGGTTTGTTGACAAAATAGTTCCCCATCGCCTGCGTACCTACTCATCTCTGCTTGATCTCTCTGCATTGCCCTTCTAACACAACTGCTATGTCAGTCTTATATTGTCTTGTTTGCATGTCGTTTCTTAGTTGAAGACTTCTCTATTATTATTATTTTTTTTTAATTAACAATAGCGTTTGCATTTATGCCAATGTCGTTCATCTTTCCTGTGTTTGGAGTAATCAGCTTTTTTACAATTTTTTTTTTGTGCAATCGTCTCTATGATCTCAGCAAGCCATAATAGCTCTTCTCCCTCAATGTTTGTGGAAAACGGCACAGGACTCTTCTCCGGGTTAAATCAGTCTGTGAGTCAGTAGCAAAGTAGAGGGGTACAGCAGCAAATGGCGTCTGAAAGCCACGCCCTTACTTGTGCAGTAGAAACTGAAAAGATTAAGATCGCTTATCATTCTTTCCCTTTCAGTGATTTTTGACAACGTGAATAAGCTATGTTGCTGAGATCGTTTCAAGGAAAACGTATCCCAATCCTATTTATCTCTCTAATGCGTCGCGCTTGAGCCTGTGGACGTCGTGTGGAGGGGTGTGCTTTGTTTGACGTATCCTTTAAAGGCTTTGCTTCATTGCATTTCACCTCACATTTATTTATACTCGGTGATCGAAACTTAAGGTATCAAAATGAAAAAGATAATCTAGCTCATAAATACAAGAGCTAACTAAACCGAGAAAAAAATTAAATAAGAGAAGCGTTCAATATCCGATAAAGATAAACCCTGCCAATCCGAGAAAAATTAGATAAGAAAGACTTCAGATTTCCGATTTTCTAATGGCCAGTTGTATAAAATAAAATCGTCACAATTCTATTCAACAAGTCTTCAAATATCAAAACTTTTGCGCAGACACATTGCTTACGCATTTTGAGCCATCCTAATTTTTAAATATGTAACTTGAAAAGGGCTTTATTGGCACTTTGCTCATATGCTCTGAAAGTGCGTTCCAAACCCTTGGGGCTAGAGTACTCGTACTTCGTGAACCAAAAGTAACCTGGTTTGGTTTCGGCACCGTAAGGTTTAGGGGCTATCTGGGTGAACGCCTGTTTTTGGGCATTAAGAAAATTTTTCTTTCATATACACTGAGTTCATAGTGTTGATCGTTTTAAAAACTTCTAAGCATAAGGTGCGTGGCCGTCAATTTTCCATTGCGCCTTTATGGGAGATTGCAAGAAGGTGATCGTATGTGACTGAGTAATTATTGTATACGAAACGAAGGGCTCGCTATTGTAGTTTTTCAATTGTAGATAGGGACGCTGCTAAAGAAAAGTACCACACTAAGGGGCAGTAGTGGAAATTTGAATAGATGTAGCTCTCAATTAGTGTCTTTCTGCCAACAAGTAAAAGTTAAGATCTTAATCTGAGTAGGGCGTTCAGTTAAGTTGCAGCAGCCTTGCAGATTTTGCTTATGTGCTGGTCAAAATTCAGTTTGCAGTCTATTGTTATCCCGAGGAGCGTCATCCAGTTTTCAGTAATTATTTCGATGCCTTTGATGTGCAGCTTATTGCCAGAGGTGTCATTTGTTCCTTTGATCACAAACATTGCGTTAAATTTTTCAGGGTTGGCCATCATGTCATTCGAGATTAACCAGTCGATGGCGATGTTGAACTCGTCCTCTAAGACTTTTCCAGATCGTCAGTGTTCCATGCGTGTGCTGATAGCGTATTGTCGTCTGCAAAATTGTGTATGTCAGTCTTTTCAGTAAATGGCGTGAGGTCATTTATGAATATGCTAAAAAATAGGGCCTAAGATGGAGCCTTGAGGTACTCCCGACAAAATCTGTTGGTATGCAGTGCATTTGCCCTTTGTGCGAACCGCTTCTTCTCGTCCCTTTAATTATGAGTAGTAAGTAAGCCGGTGAGTCACTGTTTATTATTATTATTCTGTTTATTATTATTATTCCGTTTATTATTATTATTCCGTTTATTATTATTATTCCGTTATTATTCCGTGTGCCCCAAGTTTTGCTATTAGAAGATCATGTGGTATGCAGTCGAATGCTTTTGATAGATCCATCATTACAGCGCCAACTACGTAATTCTTGTCGAGTTTTTTTCTCCAAGTCTCTAACAATCTGCTTAAACATGCTGACTATTATATTTATTTCTGTATGCGGAAATAAAAACTGACAGATTTTTTCCGTGTATGGTGCTATTTGCAGTTTTCGAAAATTTCGAAAAGCGAGTTTTCAAAAATTTTAGAAATGGTATTTAGAATGCTCTTCTTTTCCGAGTTGTCACCTCTTTTGTGAAGGGGAGCTACCGCTGCTTTCTTAGCCGGGTTTCATTAATTGCTTTTGCGATAGGAGCATCAAGAGCATTTGTAGCCAGTTTAATAAGCTTTGGGGGTAGCTGGTCTTCGCCAGTTGACTTTGTTATAGCTAACGAATGTCCTTAGAAACTTCTCTAAAGGTAAATGTTTTTCCTTCTAGCGACATATTTTCAGCTTTTATTTTAAGTATACTTGGGTGATCCGCATAAATTTCCTGTATATGCTTTACGCGCTCTTGTGGATCATCAGAAAAAAAATCCGCAGAACAGTCGTTAGGCTTACTACCAGAGCTGTGCTCTACAATGTTTACGTAATAATTATTAAAAATTTCGCTAACTTCCCGAGGATTCTTCACGATGTTATCATTTTCTGACAGCATTATTTCATCTTTTCCTTTAGTTTCCTTGTTTTTTTAGATGCCTGAACTTTCCTCTAGTTAATAACCGACCTTCAGTAGCTATTAGAAATATGTCTTTTGTAGCTTTTCATTTCAGTGATACACACGCATTTCTAAACTTCTTGTAATTTTTTATGTTTTCTGGCGTGGGATCGGCATTCTTGCGTTTCTCCAACCTGGATCTGTTCATGATTGCCTTTCTTAGGTCCCTAGTCATAAAAGGAGCCTGATTTCCCCTTACAGTTTTCTTTTTTAACGGCGCATGCGCATTTGCAATTTCTGTTATTTTGTCTACTTGGTATTCGTAAAAATGATTTGCATCAAGGGATCAATCTATCTGTGATCAATCTATCTTCAGGTTTTACGGCGATCTAGATAAAGATGTAGATCTTCAGGTCTCTTCCTTTGATCTTGCATAGCGATCGGCAGCGTGATCGTCACACTTACTGCTATATTCAAGGTTAACGCTCTGTTTGCTACTGTCACTGGCATGGGCACTTCCCTTTTAGTTCAAAGAGAAGCGACTTCGGATTATGAAAGCTAGCAATCCCAAGTGAGATTTTATTATTTTAATTTGGTACCTATCGGCATATCCTTGTTCGCGCATATGCACGGTGAGCGGAGTTCGCTTAATACAGTGTTGACTCCAGTCTGTCACTGGCGTTTCGCTTAGCGGGGCGCTTAAGTTACAATTTACTGCAGTTTTTCAGCGTTGATTCGCGTTTGCATTGTCGATGCCATGTTTCAGTGTTGCTTCGTACGATGCGGCCTTTCAGTGGGGTTTCGCTTTTCGCTTTTCGCAGTGCTGTAGTGTTTTGCTTTCATGCCTGTCAGAAGTGCTTTTGACCACAGATTTTACTGGCGCCCCATACTGCGACGGTTCCAGCCACGTTTTGCGTACTGCCGTGTTTCGGTGGCTTTCAAGCTAACTTCACGATGCCGGTTGAGACCGAGCTTGGTAATTCTTTTGTGTGTTCTAGGATCGTCCTTCGTAATCACATCGCGCAGCAGGCTATTCAAGCTGCGGAACAAGGAGACTACTCGCAAGTACGTCTTCAGGCTGACAACGAACCAATTCTTTCTTCCGCGGAGAATTTTATGTTTGACTTCACTCTTAATGAATTCGCGTGTTGATTTTAGAGCAACCGGTCATTCTTGCCGAACAGGAGCTGGTGACTCATTTACTCAATGCGTAGGTCTTCTGGTGCTGTTGTTTGGTGTGTTTTTCTTCAAGTTGTTTTTTCCGCTGCTTGTTAGGCAAGTAGTTTCCAAGATACGCTCGCGTCTAGGTGCGTCGTGTCCTAAGACTCGTTGAGCATCCCTATGCGGACAATCAGAACATCCCAGATGTCCTTGCAGCACCTCCGTCGGAAGTATCGGAGGCCTCGGCGACTGGACACGCATTGCCTTGCTCAAAAGATGGTACCGGTGCTGACGACGTTGTTCAGCGGGTACAGGATTTGAATATGTATTCTTGTAAACCTCCGTCGTGGGCCATGGATCTGAAGGTGACTTGATCATCGTAAGCGTCGGCATGAAGAACGCGTCCAGATCGTAATGGATTGGCGATGCGTTGGCTTGCCGGCAAATCTGTTAACCCTGTACAGCGACAGCGGCACCCGTGGTACTGGTGTCGGCTGCCGTGAAGCGATAAGTTCTGGAAAGGTGCGCATTTTACTGCGGATCAATGTGACGCTAGAAGCGGAAAATCGATAATTCGACCCCTTCGTGCTGATGTTTCTGGATTTTACAAGGTTAACAGCGTGTTCACTATTTGTGCTTGTATGTCGTGGTCGTTTATGTCATGGAGTATTCATGTCGCTTGCGTTATTCATCCAGAAAAATTATTCAGGTTGTTTTGACAGTTGTTGGAATTCGGTGATTGGAAAGTTTTAAATATCGGCAGCAGTGTGTTCCGATGTAATGTGATGTGATGTAAGCAGCGGGATCGGCTCGAATTCTACAAGAAACGTATCAGTTTGGTTATGTCCCACCCTACGTTGCCTTCTCGGGTGCGACGCTTTGTTTTGGCGTAGACGAAATCCATTTGTGTGCGTCAAAAGTGTTTGGTTCGTGCGTGTGAGAGTTTGACTTAAATCTGTTGCTCGGTCTCTGACAGTAGATTGGCATTCATACTTTTAAGTTCATCTTCAAACTGATGTGTACATACTTTTCGCATTTTGCGTCGCTGACTCAGAATTTTATGTAAGAGATTGATTTCTACTCTGTTTTTGTTTTTGCCATGCTGGTACGTGGGGTTCGTACCGCTATAGAGACCTTGCCCAGATCACGAGGCAACAAGTGTCTCACTTAAGCTTAGCATTGATGTGTTCGCCTGGACAGGGAATAATCTATAAAGCTATACACATTTCTTGCTCCAGTGGGCTCATATATGAAACTGAAGGGAAAAGCGCCGAGTTTATGATTCATCGAAGTGCACCCTGTTTAACCAGAGTTTCGTGTGCACACATTCATACAATGCATCCATTCATTTAATCCATGCATTCACACGCGAGCTTTTACGCCCTCGCAGGTGGACAGAAAGGTAACCATGAAAAACTACCCGCATAAACACAACCGCTGAAGCAGCCGCACATCGGCTAAATCGCCTCTCCTCAGAACCACATCACGCTGATGCAGACCGAGGCATCTTCACACCTTACATTTTCATGCCTTAGCAAATACTGCACAACAGGAAGAATAAGTTGACAGCATACCATCCTAACACAGATATTCTTAAAAACTGATTTGGTATAAACAAACTCTGAGCGATGATTATCACACATCACGTATCAAAGAGATGAAACAAACGAGATTTTTCAAGTATTTAGCACCGGAGGAAAAACAGCAAAACTTTTGCACGTGAAAACTGCAAGAAATGCTTTAAAGAAATGCTTAACGAAAATCAGGACACCAGCGAGGATTTCTAGAAGTAGAGTACGCAGAGAGCGCGAAGAGACACACGACAAGTGCAATAACAATGACAATGTGAGGAATATATTTTCACAACAGTATAAACGCAGAGCAACTATACATAGCAATACCTATATGTATATACGTGTATGTATGTATGTATGTAGGTAGGTATGTATGTATGTATGTATGTATGTATGTATGCATGTATGTATGTAAGTACGTACGTACGTACGCACGTATGTATGTATGTATGCATGCATGTATGTATGTTTGTATGTATGTATGTATGTATGTATGTATGTATGTATGTATG
>QQSS02216893.1:0-11008 GCA_003687565.2 Craspedacusta sowerbii
TTCTTGTTGTTCTTGTACACAACATCGCGAGATTTCTATGAATTCCTTTGCAGCTCGATAATCAATAGTTATGATCTCTTGTTGTTCTAGTTCCTGTTGTTGTTGTTGATGTTCTGTTCGTTCTTGTAAACAACACCGCGAGATTTGGAGATGAATTCCTTTGCAGGGTACGAGAACCATCACGGGTCTTCGGAAGACTCCATTAACTTCGGCACGGAAGACGAGATCGCAGAGCTGCCTACCGAAAGCGGACCCTCGCAAGAAGACATCGTCGCTGCTACCGAGCAGATCACGAAGAAGATCCAAGAGCTACTCCTAGCCGCTCAAGGAGGCCGTCACAGTAGGTAAGCAGGACAGCTCCGCGTGCGTCTGACGCTCGGCTTGATCGCTGTATGTTTTTATTGGACTTAATTAATGTTCGTGTGCTTGCTGGTTGGCAAGTCGCATTGCTGTATTGTTGTAGTGTTCCCACCACTCCTTCCAGCAGCGGTCGTGCTCTAGCCACAGGCGAGCTGCCTTTTGCACTCTCGCCGGCGACCTGTACTCGATTCCCAGGCTGGTTGTTGTTGTTGTTGTTGTTATTGTTGTTTTTGTTGTTGTTGTTATTATTGTTGTTATTATTGTTGTTGTTATTGTTGTTGTTTGTTGTTATTGTTATTGTTGTTGTTATTGTTGTTGTTGTTGTTATTGTTGTTGTTGTTGTTATTGTTGTTGTTGTTGTTTTTGTTGTCTTTCGCCCATGAAATGTCGAATGGCACAGACACGTTGACATTAAGCAAGTGAGATTGGAAATCAAAACGGAATGCTTCATTTCCTTTAAGAACTCTAATATCTTCTGAGTATAAGTATGTGTCTGTGTGGGCTATATTGCATGTCTCCGCTATATATTGGGTAGCTGACTATAGGCGGGACTGGTTATACTTTGGAAGCTGTTGACTAGTAAACGATTAGTTGAGGAAAAAATGAATGTCTAGACTACTTTAGAATCGGATAATAATCGAACTGGGTTATTCCGGGGGTCTGCGCCAACGCGCTTGGTCGATATTTTGTGTTTTACTTCCTTGATTCAAAATTGAACGAGAGATTTCTTTCTTGAAACGACAAAAAGGGATTTTTTTCTAAATTGGAATTCTCACTTTCGAGCTAATCACTAGGCCTTCGTGCTGTTTGCGGGGGGGGGGGGGGTCATGATTCGCGTCGCTTCTTGATTCTTCTTTTATACCATGTTCGGGGTAGTGTCTCGTTGATATATAAACTTATTAATTTACAAAGAAAACGTAGCGTCTATATGACCCACATGTGGCAAGTATTTACAAGACATTTTTAGCGATATGTTTATATTTAGAGTACTTAGCTTATAGACGAATAAACATACTTCTCACGAAGTACGAGAACTTCGTCTCTTCACTTCCGATAAGCTCACGCTAAGAAGAGATCTCCTTCCCATTTGGACTAAGGTTTTGTAAATTTATCTCAATGCGTTTTTTGGATAAATACATATACGTTTTCTATACGTTGTTTTTTTTTTTTTTTTTTGCGTTTTCTAATTGGGTAAAGTAAAAATTCTTGTTGTTCTTGTTCTTTCAGGTATGTACCGTGTTCGAGCAACATCTCGGCGGCAGTGAATGACATGGCCAATTTATTCCCTAAGGTACGCCCTCAGTCTCGCTGGCTTGGTCAACATCGCCATGCCGAATGTCGTTCTTGATTGACACAGGGATGCATCTATCTTTTTTTTTTTTTTTTTGCTTGTGAAAGGTTTGGTTGCTTTGTCTGTAGACCTGTAAGCGAAAATACACGGGGGCAGCGTTTCTTTCGTAAATCAGCAGGCTAAAATAGACGGGGGCAAAGTTTCTTCTGTAATCCACACGCGAAGATTTAACGGGGGCAGCGTTTCCACTGTAGTCGATGCGCGAATATGTACGGGGTGGGGGCAGCGGTTCCTCTGTAACCGACAAGTAAAGTAGATGAGACCAATGTTTCCTATTTAATCGATGCCTTGACATAGACAGTGTCTACTGTTCCTCTGTAATCTGTATGCGATCATAGACAGTGTCTACTGTTCCTCTGTAATCTGTATGCGATCATAGACAGTGTCTACTGTTCCTCTGTAATCTGTATGCGATCATAGACAGTGTCTACTGTTCCTCTGTAATCAGTATGCGATCATAGACAGTGTCTACTGTTCCTCTATAATCTGTATGCGATCATAGACGGTGTCTACTGTTCATCTATAGTCTGTATGCGATCATAGACGGTGTCTACTGTTCCTCTATAATCTGTATGCGATCATAGACAGTGTCTACTGTTCCTCTGTAATTTGTATGCGATCATAGACAGTGTCTACTGTTCCTCTGTAATCTGTACGCGATCATAGACGGTGTCTACTGTTCCTCTATAATCTGTATGCGATCATAGACGGTGTCTACTGTTCCTCTATAATCCGCATACGATCATAGACGGTGTCTACTGTTCCTCTATAATCTGTATGCGAACGTAGACGGGGGTATGCGTGCATGAAAAAATCTGCGGCAAACAAGGCCGATCAGAGCTGGTACAATGACCAGATCTGCCTTACTTTGCCTGCGTTTTTGTGCCGATTTGTTTGGGCGCTTGGCGTTTGGTCATAGGGAGGACATATTGGGCGCATCGACAGGGGGTACGGTCATCCCAGTGACCGGGTGGTTGTTGATGGTCTCCCAGAATTCAGACTGCTTTCTCGAAGTCTTCGATCAACTCCTTATGTTGGATTGCCATTTAGCACCCGAGTACGGAGGGAGTTCGTATGGCTCTCCGCTTGATGATCACCAGTGCCGCACGGTTGCAAGTGGAGTGCCGCAGCAGCGTGCTCCCCGAGCGGAACATTGACCAAGCTATGCTGACGCAGCAAGTTATTCAATGCGCGTACGACATCGCCAAAGCTGCCAAGCAGTTGGTGACGACGTACAATAACAGTACTTGACATTATCGCCTTTGTGAGATGGCATCATGCGAGTGTCATCTGCGGGTGGTTCGATGCGATCACGTGCGTGAATCGTGGTTGGATCAAGGGTTGCCTGCATGAAGTTTGGTCTAGCGCTGGAGATTACATGACGTAAACATTTAGTTATGGATTGCAATATTTGCCGCTGGTTCCAGGTGCCTTGCCAGTTCTCCTTCCCGATTGTATCTCACAAGACGTATATATCTACATAAGAGTATGATGCTATTTTTCTTCTGTTCCGCCTCCTGTTGCTTTGCTCCTTCATCAGGTTAAAACCCGTCTTCGTAAGTTCTCGTTTGTCCCCGGTCTGCATTTCTTTTTTCCACGGTCTGTATTTCGTTTGCCCGCCGTATCTAATTCGTTTGTCCTCGGTCATTATTTCGTTTAACATGGTCTGCAATTTCCACGGTCTGTGTTTAATTTTCATGCTTTACTCAACCTGTGCTCGCGATTACAAATAATTTTCAGCACGCGTGGGGCTTACGTGTGGTCGTGAATGGGGTGGGTGTAGGTGGGATAGGTGCGTGATGGTGCGTGGTTAATTGTAAGGCCTACGGTGTGAGAGGCTGCGTGTTCAGGTTACTAACCTTTTAAACGCGTTTCTTGCTTAAATCTTGCCCTTTGCAAATGTGCCAATTTTTAGCGTTTATTTGATTAATTGCTTTTATTCATCTCGTAGCTACAAGGGCTGGCATTTGTGAGTACCGGATTATTACTGATATCCATTATATTTTGAATCCAGTTGCAATGAATCCTGTGTGATACAATTGTGGCATTTCATTTCTTGGTCGGCCTTTCTTCCTCTTTCTCGCTGATCCTGCTTTGTCTGTTCTGTGTATCTCTCTCTCTCTCTCTCTCTCTCTCTCCACCCGTTCTCTCTCTCTCTGTGCCTCAGCCTTTCTTTCTGTTTGTCTGTCTGTCTGTCTCTGTCTGTCTCTCTCTCTGTCTGTCTGTCTGTCTCTCTCTCTCTCTCTCTCTTTGTGTTCTCCACCTCTTTCTTATTGTCTGCTTGTCTCTCTCCCTCTCTCTCGAAAATCTGCTGAACGACGGTTCCTTGAGATGGGAACCGGCATTATTCAGGGTCGCACAATTATCAAGGCCGAGTTTTCGTCATAATGTCGCGACGTATTTAAGGCTAGTGCTGTTCAGATCCTGTTGGCAAGACCACTATAGCGAATGGATGTCTTACCTGCACGTTTGCAAATCGACGTGAACAGCCTCATTATAATAGAATATCTTCGTCATCGTGAGACGACAAATGTAGACCGTAGCGTTCTTGAGACCCTGATGGGAAGACCGCTATAGTAGTTATGTGTGACCTCCAATTTCGAAAACGGACTTCGAAGGGTACAATACAGTAAAATAAATATTATAAATACTTAACAGATAGGCCAAATCTTTGCATGGGACGACATATTCAAAGCGGAGTGGCGCGCGGAGATCCTGATGAAATGGCCGTTATAGCGGATGAATTCCGTGCTTCCAAGATTGCGACGAACGTAAGCTGGTACTAGCACGTCTTGAACTATAAAGCTCAGCGTTCAGTATTAATAAAGAGAACAGAGACGATGTAATTCTCTTGCAACCCAGCTTTGTCTGGTACAGAGTCTTCTGATGTCATTATGAAAGTTCCACGGAAAGCAGTTACGGTCAGATCGGCGGACGTTCGGCTTCTATTCACGGGATAGATAGGGGGTTACCATGCCTTGTTTGGTTTAAACACTACATACGCTTTCTTCACAGGCCACTGCTTTAAGAAAGGATCCGAAACCAAGATGGGCTACCTTTGATGAAGGTCGCCTATTTGGACTCGTGGCGTATGTGACTTTTATTTGCAGTTACTGGTTTCGCCTACACAGAAGTTCGCTCTGCTGTCATGACCATTAGCGAACTCATGAACTTGCGTGAACATAAGCATACGACTTAATTCCAAAACATGAGCTTGCCGCGATTCCGGCAAGTTACACACACACACTGAGACTCTCTTAAGATTCAATATCTATAAAACATCAACGTGCAGCAGCTGTATAAATTTTCTTCGCATAATCGGTACAACTTGCTGCCCGCCTTTCGCATAATCGGTAATCTTGCTTCCCGCCTTTCGCATAATCGGTACAATGTAATTCACGACAAAAAACAAAAACCAAAAATTTGTGTAACTACATATTTGGTAAACATTTCTTCATTACAATATTTTCCAATTCCGTTTCCAGCCTACTGCTTACAACCTGCTAGAACGCTCTCAGCGCGCGCCTGGTGATCAAGTTGCTATATATTGTTGGCAACAACTCAAAGCAGACGAGTCAAGCTGAAGGTCGCGATGACCAGGGTTACCGTCACTGCCACCCACGAGGGCCTCATCTCACCTAGGAGAAAGGAAGATAAAGCGCTTACATTCATAAGACAAAATCCTTTAAAGCATTAAAAACAGCAACTTCTTCCCTGGCTTACGTAAAACACCCGATATCAAGGAGGATGGCTTGATCGGTGTACGCGTCTATTGATTATGGAGACACGACGATGCGGTGACCATTAGTTCGCTGGTGGGAGAGATATATAGCATGAACTGGATAGAGAGGATGTAAAAAATAGATCAAGTAGTTCCACTTGACGTTCTTCACAGGGATGGACGAAAGGCAGTACGGTTAAGTCACAGATAACTGAGAAAATCGCTAATAAAAACTAAGCGAAACCAAACCATACAACAACAACGACGACAACTTCATCAAAAACAACAAAGACAACAACAACAAAGACAACAACAACAAGAACAACAACAACCAAACGACAACAATAACAATAAAAACAACAACAATAACAATAAAAACAAAAACAACAAGAAAGGGTTCTGCGCTTTCCCAGAGTTAGAAAGGTCTCACATCGTTTACACAGAACTTTAAAAAAAAATTCTCAATCGAATAATTCAAACGATGTTAAATTTTGAGTGACGTGATGACGCTTGTTAGTTATAGATACAAGGTAAGGACAACTGGTCTGGTTTTCGCACGCGACGAGAAATGGCGGCGACATACTTGCGGCGTCGGGATCCTCAGTCGATAGCGTAGCTGCTGTTGTTGTCGCGACGGCATTCGTTTCAGGCTTGAGTATTTGACCGACATAATGACTGAAGTACTCGCCCTGGATAATGTTGTTATCGTCCCAGCTAGCATCGTCAAGGGTGATGCCTCCCAAACGCCGGTAGCGCAGGAAGGTATCCTGAAAAATACGCAAGTTTTTGCTGCGGTTAAAAAAGTAATATGCGAGGGGAGAAACATTTAAAGGGCGTTGCAGCTCTTTGAGCTCGGGAAACCGGAGACATCTAAAAATACGCGGCGATTGGGACGAATGAACACCAGCTGCTATACTTTGAAAAAGCATGGCCTCAACTTTCTTTTCATTCTTCAATCCTCTCGACTTTTAACCAATCCGCTAACCTCTCGACGTCTAACCAACCCGCTAACACTCGCAACTTCTAACCAATCCGCTAATCCTCCCAATTTTTAACCAACCCGCTCATCCTCCCGACTTCGAACCAATCTGCAAATCCTCCCTACATTAAACTAATAAGCTAATCTTCTTGTCCTCTGTTCCGACATAATATATAGGCTCCGTGCATCCGCCAAAATCAAGAAACGCAGAGACGTCACCTCAAGCCGCAAGGCAAAAAGCAAAGCTCACCTTCATAAACGGAGGCTCGCACCATAACATTCACAAACTACCATGGGATTGAAGAACCTCTTACATCAGAAGTTCGTATTTAACTTCGATTTAAGTCGACTGCAAGCTTACCCGTTTGATTTTCTGTCCATTGTTAGTGCAAGACAAAGAGCTGACATTATCAACACCTCCTTCGACCGATGCAGAGTTAATTCACGCAAAGAACAACTTACCCTATAAACTTGCTCTATTTTCTTTACACTGGCGAAGAACTTCGCCGAATTGCGTTTCCGATCGGACGCAGGTAGCCCGAGATAGATTTTCGGACCCGCCGGTACTTGCAGCCACCGATTCAAAACGTCCTCAAATGATGTTCCGTTAATACTGCAAACATCGTCGATGAACTGAACGTATAAATGGTCAAAGAGGGCCGCTTTTTCTTCTATCGCAGGTCGTAACACCGCATTGCCCAGCTCGTACGGGCAACGCAATGTGGCGGTAATGTAGTACGTCCGCGATGTATCTTCGTTCATAAGAGAGCGGAGCTTCTCCACAAAGTTGACGAAGTATTCCGGTCTACCAATTGTGATGTCGAGGTTTACACCATCGAATATAGTACTAGAACAAGCGCAAACCAAATTTACGTTCGCATACCTCCAAAAAACGAGCACGTTACGCAGTTAATTCCTAATTTTCACAATGTAGCACCATCACCTTCGCAACAGGTTGCTTTATCCCTGATAAACACCTGACGATGATTTAAATTATGGACTTCATAGCATGCCTGACCTTCGATCGGTTAAGGGCTACAGCAAGCACACTCACTCAGACCTCCGCATACTCTAAAGCCCCTGACACACTTCCCTACTGCAGACATTGAAATCAAATAAAACCACTCACCTTCCAAACGAGCGCCTGGGGCCCTTACCGCCCAGAAATAGGTTCCATACCCTATTTGCAAAGTCGCTGGCCTTCACCTCGCTTTCGAAACCATTGTATCGAGCGCTACCACCAAGCGTTAGCAGAACTACCTTTCCTTTGCTCTGACAATAGGTGACCTCTTGGCCTATCACCGGACAGCTCAGGAACGTGCGGTAGCCAGGGCCGAATGGAGTAGAGCAATGCTTTGAGAATTCCATACCGGGTGGGCCGCCTACAGCAACCAAAATATAAGCGAATTCGAACCAAAGAGTCGCCTTTGACATTCGATGCTATGGCAAGCAAATTTTGAGCCCATCCACAATCAAAGCATGCGAAAATACGATCTTGCTGTCAATGGATCCCAAATTAAAGAGAAAGCTAGAAAGGGAGGAAATTCTCAGTGGCAGAAAAAGCTTACAAATCGATAAATGCTAAGGATACTAACCCTCGTTGTTACCCTCATCGCTGAAGACGCCTACTGAGTTAACGATGATAATGTCGTATTGTTGACGATCACAATACGCAGCGAGATTTTTCTCTTGTCGAGCGTTAGGTGTTCCGGCAGCGGTGTTCTGACCCCAGTAAACAGCAAGTTTAAACACTGGTTGAGGCAGACAAACCGATTTGTTAGTAACTGGTACAAGAATAGCTTCTCAAAGAACGGTGACAAGGCATGGGAAATTGTTAAATTGCAACAGAAAACTCTAAAGGCCGATCAAAATTAAAAGATTTTTTCCATATCGATATGGAAACTCAAGCAAGTCAACTTGGAGGCTTCTCGAAAGCTTAGCAGGATAGCGTAGAGCAGATCAAGAAAGGGAGAAAACTATTCCATAAGCTATATTGAATTAGATTGCGTGGTCGAGTATATTGCGCAAATTGGGCATTGAGTAGTCACATCTTGAGTTCAAATCCGGTAAAACAAAACGAAATCAAAACAAGTTGTGCAAGACCGAAAGCGCTCTGATGCGGTTAGGAAGCGTTCGAAATAACAAAGAATTCGAACGTAATTCGAACGTAATTCGAACTTCTCACATTTTCCAGGGTGCACAATCTCTCCTATGTAGTCGCTGAACGGCAGGCCATGATTTTTGTTGTTCGTGCTCCAGCTTGCATCCCACAAGTAAAATCCGCCTGTTCCAGGATATTTAGAAAACTCCTAACACGACACAAAGTCAAGAAAAAAGATCTATCAACGAACGGATGATAGATAAAGAAGCGTAACCGAAGCAGCATAATTTCTGTAGTGCATAGCAGAAGTCTTTAGAAGATATAGCAGATATGATGGTTAAACTTAATTAAATATTCTACAGAAGATAAAAAGGCTGAACAAATTTACTTGCAGGCAATTTTAACGTTTAAACACGGAGTAAAGCACGAATACTCGACTTCAGGCTGCCTAAGAGGCTTGCTTTATATCTTTAAAAAAAAAACTTGTGTTTACTTACTGGGCAAAACTAAGCAAACAGGCACACGGGAAAGATTACACTCACCTTTGCAATTTGCCTAGCCAAAGCCACCGACAGGTAATTGTCTTGCCATCCAGAGTACACGGGGTCCCCAGCAAAGAATCCGGGGAAAATCAAAGGCCCCTTACCATCAAGACGAAGTTTGGTTATCCACGTGTCCAGGGTCCATAAAACGTTAGATCGGGTTATGTCGCACCATTTGGCATCAAAGTAGACCAACACGAAATCGACAATAGATCGCTTCGCTACTAAAACATTGCCGAGAACATCGGGGTATCGACACGCCGTAGTCACCCCGATCAAGTATTTCGCGCTCTCGTCAGCCGCCATCTTTCCTTTCAGGGTGTCCAGAAACGTTGCCCAATAATCAGCTCTTCCAAGTTTAATGTTTATGTTAATTCCGTCCAACTTGACCTCACTTCACGAAAAAACAACACAACATGGCCATCTACAATCGTCCTTTAGGGACTAAGGTTAGCAAAACTATTAATAGAATAATAGCCTAGTTGATTGATTGATTGGTATATAGGCAACAATAAAAAACACAACATGGCCAGCTACAATCGTCCTTCACACACTAAGATTAGCAAAATTATTTAACAAATAATAGCCTAGTTGCTTGACTGATTGGTATATAGGCAACTTTCCATTATACACTGCCATCACGAAGAGCGCAAAGCTTAGGAAAATTTGACTGATTGGCTGATTGATTGTGATCTTCAGCCGTACTACTCTGGCAACCTATAGAACCAACACGTCGTACACCCATAGCTTCGCAAAAGGCAAAAATAAAGATCAAACTCACTTTCCAAAGGGACGTCTGTTGGAAGCATCGCGTCCACCTAGGAATAGATCCCAAATCGTGTATGCGAAATTCTTGGCTGCACTGTAGCTAGGAAACTCCAGTATGGAATCAACGCCTCCAAGAGTTATTAGAAGTTTCTTTCCTCGACTTTGGCAATCCTTAATTTGCGAAGCTAGACGGTCAGCACAGTCGAGAAGTTCAGTGTTTGCAAAGTTGACATCGCAATGACGCGACAGATCCATGGCCGGCAGGTCACCTAAAAGATTATTATTGTTATTATTATTATTATTATTATTATTAGTATTATTATTATTATTATTATTATTTTGCAAGACACCATTCGACTTAAAGGAGAGGCGAATAAGCTGCTTAAATCACTAAACTCAAACCAACTAACAGCAAATGTAGCACACCCGATGCACGCTTCGAAATTCAGTTACAGGACATCATCCCAATTCGAGGAATAGTTAACCTAGGGCCTATACAACATCACACATCAGCCTGTTAAGAAATACGCTTTTCAACGTTCGAAAGTAAGACAGTTGCGATTTGCGTTTTCAGTAACTGCACATGCTGAAGAGCCATGAGACGCTTTGGCAGTGTTTTCGAACTCGCAACACAAGAATCATTGAACGAAAACGACAGATCAAAGTAGTGGCATATACATGTACCTCTTGCGAAAAACTTCGTCACCATGTTTATTGTTATGATGTCGTAGTGCGGGTCTTGACAGTAGCGAGAGAGCTGGTACTCGGGTTCGTAATTTAGATCCGTTGGAACTGCGCCTGCGCCATTTTGACCCCACGCTACCACCAGCTCGTAGTTAACTGCGAAAAAAGTAAGGTAAGCTACTTCAAGTCTGCGTGATCCTTTTGGTGCCTCGTGAAATCAGTTACTAGGGCTACACGCTGCCAAAAAATACCAAAGCTGTTGATGTCTGGTCTACTAAATCTCGGATTATAGACAAAAGCGCTATTCGTGTAAGGTTGAGCAAGTCCATGCTCAATGAAGAAAGGGTTAAAATAGAAAATCAGAAAGCCATTACCGCAACGCAGCATGCAAACAAAATTGAACACAGGGCGAATCATGAACTAGAAAATGGTCGAAGTAGCGCTAAATTCACAACAGCTTTCAGAAAAAAGACAACTTCTTTAAGTTTGTAGGACATGTTTC
>QQSS02216904.1:0-11007 GCA_003687565.2 Craspedacusta sowerbii
TAGAAAGATATGCTTCCTTTCAGGCCCCGCCTTTTATGATCTTTACTCATTTTAAACGAAACTTTTACCCAAATTAATCTGATCTACCTTTGACTATGATAAAACATTTCCTAGGCTTCAGGCACAAATACCAGCCTGAAAGTAAAGAGGAATTATGCTTTTTTCTTGCATCTGCTAATGAACATGGTCAATATTTGCTTATCAACAAGGTTCACATTGCCACGCAAGGCGCCTTCACACAGACTGACATATTTCTAGTGCTTCAAGCAGAGAACACTAAATTCTACGTTTCATAACAATTATCCACATCGGATGGTGTGTCTGAGGAATTTTCAGTGTATCTTTACTGTGGGTCCCTGAATACTTAGTGCTACTCCATACACAATCAAACCGTTTACTTTCGGTAACATCAAACGAAGGCAGTTCTTCCAGGCCTAAGGACATCGCGACTTCATTTAACGAATACTTCTCTTCTATTGCAAAGTCATTTGATAGGAGTGTATAAGCTGCACAGCGTGATTTCAAATGTTACTTAAAGTCCAATTTCAGTCGAAGCATGTACATCTCCGACACGACTGCTACTGAAATGTTTAATATCGTTGACCATCTTCAAAAGGTGCTTCTGAAGCGTCAGCACCAAATAGTGTACCAACGCGACTGCTAAAAATAGCTAAAAATGTCATCGCACAGCCTTTGTCCTCTATTATCAACCAGTCATTTGCGGCGCAAGCTTGCTTTCCAACATGCTTGAAGATAGCGAAGTTATAAATCAGGGTTTCCTGAATCTCGTTCCAAATACCGTCCTATTGCACTGATTTCTAACATGAGTGAAATATTTGAAAAGTATTGCACGATCGCTTGTACTCTTACTTAGAAAAATATAATCTAACATATGATTTACAGTTTGGATTACAGTCTCGAAAAAGCATCACGCACTTGTTGGTCTTGTTGAGTTAATTAAGTCTAATCTAGATAAAAATAAGTTTGCATGCGGGGTATTTTTTGATTTACAGAAGGCATTCGATACTGTCAATCATAATATATTATTAATAAAACTTGAACACTATGGTATTTCGAGCTCATGCAAATGATTGATTCGCTTCATTATTAACCGGCGATACCCAGTTCGTTACGATTGACTCTGCTGACTATGAATCCTATGACGAATGTTATGGAATTCCCCAAGGCTCCGTGCTAGGACAATTGCTCTTCCTAATATACATCAATGACTTACGACATAATCTATCGCACTCGACAACTCACCACTTTGCCGATGACACCAATTTCCTACTATGTCACTCGTCGTTGAAGGTAATCCGCAAGTCCATAACTAAATACCTAGAAAGTCTTTTTAACTGGCAATGTGAGAATCGGCTTACACTGAATGCCAAAAGAACTGGGACCTAGCAAAAAAGTTGACTTCCGACTAGCAATTGTCCTTGGAGGCTCAAAGTTATTTTGGTCCCACCAGGTAAAGTATCTAGGGGTCTTGATTGACGAATCTCTGACTAGGAAGCCACATGTCACAGAACTCTCTAAAGAACTGAGCAATATTATCAAAGATATTATTGTTCGCTTCCCTTAAAAGTCTTTACTACAGTCTATTTCAATGCCACTTCACATATGGTGGGATTTTGGGATTTTGGAGTTTTGCTAGTAAAACGGTCCTACAAAGATTATATCTTGTACAACGCAGACGATAAGAATAATCACTTCTTCTAACTATCATGCTCCGACATTAAACCTATTTGCTAAATTGCAAATTATTAAGCTTGAAGATCTAATAGAACTAAACAGATGTCTGTTCATCTATGACTGGAAAAATGGTGACTTACCCATGTCTCTGAAATCTCTCTTCTCTATGCAATCACATCCTGGAAGCACAAGAACTGACGGATGTAAAATGATACACGTGCCCAGAACAAAAAACCCTTATTTACGGTGATCGATCATTAAATGTCACTGGCCCACAAACGCTAAATAAGTTGATTGACTTTGAGTTAAACATTGGTACTAGTAAGATACTATTCAAGTGCCAATTATACAGTATACCAACTAATCTTCTAAAATGTGGATCACAGTTGCTCTCAACCCCAATTTCTTATATTATTAAACTATCTTTTACGGAAGGGATCTTTCCCGGAAGTCTGAAATTAGCCAACCTCGATCTGATTAGCTTTTGCTATGAGGATGCCTTCTCCTTAATAAATGTGTAAGTTTTCTGTCACATTCTACTTGAAAATCCACGCTCCGACTCCGATACTTTTTCTGATATCGCTTTTAAAAGCTCGAATGCTTGATATAGTCTGAATCCGATTCTTAATCTCAACATTACTAAGTCAGAACTCTGAAGATGACTGCATTTTTATAACTGAATGTGAGCGAATTGGACTAGATGTACTGTATGTTGTTGTTGTTGTTGTTGTTGTTGTTGTCGTTGTTGTTTTATATAATCTTCGTACTTCGAAGTATTAGGGAACGATCACATGCAGATGTATGCTTAAAGTTATTCCTACTTGATAAAGAGACAATTTATGTAGTATAGTCTTTTTCAAACCGCTTGACCCACATTTCTCATAAACTATGACCGAAGCTGTTGAACGATGTTGTACCTAACGTTTTTATTTATAATTAAGATTTGATCGCGCATACTTCTCTCAAGAAGTATTAAGGGGCTTTCAACTCTGATTAGATTTGCTAATCAGAGCCTTCCTTTCCATTGTGTGACGTATTTTCATAACTTCCTTGTAAATTTTTATACGCACTTTTGGGAAAAGAGATTGTTGTTGTTGTTGTTGTTACTGGTTTTCATTTGTGCATAAAAATAAACTTGAAATTTGATTAAATAGCGAGGCACCACCCAGCGGCCACCCAAGTTTAACAGAACGGGCCTAAAATTCATAACGTTTTTTTTTATTAGAAGGTTGTAAAATAGGGTTGTAGAAATAGTTAAGAATGACAAAATACGTGTTATTGATCCAAAGCTATAAGTGTAGATGGTAACGAATCCATGCTGTCAATCTTATATTTTGATGTGCGAATTCTTGGGTCGCAGAGGACTCCTGCCACGATGGAAGAAATCAATCTCTTGATAGTAAATCGAGAAAACGATTTAACCCAAGTTCACAGAAATGAAACAGAACCGATGAGTTTATAAGTACTTTGGCAAGAATAAAGATGACTTCCTCGATAGTTAAGTTGAATCGCTGTTGCATAAATTTAGCAACGAAAATAAAGTTTTAATTTAATTGGGGATTTTAACATTGATTAGCCAGCATATGATTCCTGCAATTACTTTGCTGAATTCCATGATAGGTTAAAGTTGGCTGCTTTTCAACCTCGTCGAGGAGAACCTAGTAGCATGACAATGAGTTCTAGTACAATAATCGAAAATAATTTTCTATAAGAACGCAAGATAGTATTCGAATTGCCACAACAGAACCAGCAGCGTTTCTGATCATTTTGCCCAGTGTTCTGAAGGAAGTTGAGAACCCGAAAATGACTGGGTCGCCATATCGAAAGTGGCACCTTCCCATCGAAACTGACTTGCGTGGTGTAGATAATTACCGTCTGTCTGCGTAGCTAATAATGTTTGGTTCGGGACTACTTATATTGCGTAGGGTGCTTGCCGGTAGAGAAACTACTTAGTTATGCATTGAGCAATATATAGAAACTAGCCATGTTATAGCTACGAATGTATAGAAGTTTTTATGATCTTTATGGGAGTTGGAAATTTTGTATAGATAAGGAAGATTGTTGGCAATTATCCGTGTGAAGGCTCAAGTGAAACAAAGCAGCTCAAGAGTCACTTCTGTATCCCTCTTGCCTCCCTAACATTTTTTCGTAGCAGAGGGTGGTTAATCATGACTAGAAAGAAGAGAGCGAGCAAAAGAGACGGAGAGGTGAGTGAAAGAGGAGTCAGGCGAGACGTCGAGGAAAAGAACGACAGCGATGTTCTCATGCAAGCAAGCGAATGCAAGGCATGGGCGAAAGTTTCTTTTACGAAAGCTCGGCTTCGACTTCCGCATCTTCTGGAAACAGATGCCGCAAAACTCGAGGAGATTGACGAGGCTAGGGGAAAATTGGGGGATCTTGAAGAGTGAGTGCGGTTAAGTCTTGAACACCTGAGTGTATGCTACGCGAAAGCCGGTCATTACGAGGCAGTTGAGCAGACCTCAGATGAGATCGAAAAGATTAGCCAAGATTATTGCAGGAATATCTCGGAGAGATCCTGCACGAGCTGAACAGCAACCAAGAATTAGGAGCTAAGGAGACAAGTGTCACGAAAAAGCAGTTGGGGCAACAGAGAGAAGAACAACGCCGAGGCATTTAAGGTAGTGGAAAATTTGGGACATTCAGCTTCACTGGAGCGGAAGTATGGAGGAGCGCGCCGTCAAGTTGCCATCAATTTAGAGGAGCTGGAACAATATTGTCCCGTCCGACCGGGTAACGTCAGAGAAGTCGAAAAGCTGGCCGACCGATTGGACTACTAGTAATCAATCTCACGGAGACACAACGACATGAGGAATTGGGAAATGGATTGCTTTTTACAAAGGTGCAGAAGAAGCTGAACGAGTCAATGCTTACCGATTATTAACAATGGACTTACGAGAATGAGAAGGCGGACAACTTGGAAACTCTTCGGGAGTGGGTCAATGAAGAAGCGGAGTTCTCAATGGTGGCGGCCGAGACGAAACATCCACTCGATGTACCAGGTTGCTATGCCTTGGAAGGATCATCCAAGTAAACTTCCAAACCACTATGATGTTGCGCAATGGCGACTGTGGAGCAAGGAATGACGTCTGCAGAAGAATGGTAGCCTTGGAAAATCTTACTCAGCGATCATCCAGGACTATGAGAATAAACGTTACACTTTGAAAGTCAATGTAATTGAAAACGCAACCATGGCCGCATGGTATCTCCCATATCGTATCCAAGCCTGAGAAGGAAACAACAAAGACGAGGATCGCAAAAATAAAGATGGAGTTTCACTTAACGATGTGATTTATACGGTTCCTAAGCTCCAGCAATACCTGGTTTACGTCCTACTGCGTTTCCGTAGATATCAATCTCTCTGGTATGCGATGGGGCTGAGATGTATCTTAGAATTAGGTTGGCTCCGCAAGATCTTGTGTATCATCGCTTTCTTTGGAGAGAACTGGATCAAACGCAACCACCTGATGAATGTCATTTCAATGGCCTCGTTTTTGGGGTTAACTCCTGTCCATTTCAAGCGCAGTTTGTAACTCGGCGCCACGCACAACTGAAGGCTAAAGAAATGCCGACAGCTGCAGAAACTGTTTTGGAATCCACGTATACGGAAGACAGCAAGGTCTCCTCTAGTACCTTAGAAGAGGGGATCCAACTTTATCAAGAATTGTCAAGGCTCTGGATGTCAGCAGTGATGCACGCAAGGAAATGGCTATCCAACTCGCCAGTTGTACTCAGCCACATACCAAAAGCAGACCATGGATCTGAAGTTTCTACCACTTTGACGATGATCCATCAGCTTTATTTTCTGACAAGTCATCCAAGTAGCTTTGGAGGTCTCTGTCGCAACACCTGGATCTTAATTTAAATTGGTTCTATCAAATCTGCTCTCTCTGAATGATAAAAGTAGTAAACTAGTCCTCAGCTTGTACAGAACTCCTAGTTTTTACACAAGGACACCTTTTCTCAAACCAGCCTAACAGGAAATATTACAGGATTTGTAGTGTTTCTTGTAAACAAGGAAGGTATCTGCGACTCATTATTAATTCTTACCTAAAGTGGCACTTTCCAATTATCAAACTGGAAAAAGAAACTCTAAAGCTACTGCTTTGTTATCAAAAAGTCGACACAATGTTGACATAAAAACTTTTATGAGGCTCGTAAAACGTTTGCCTGTTCCATTTCGATCCTTATCGGTTTCAAAGTTGTAGTCCTAGCCAGTGGAGAGCAACTGAAAATACTTATTCGCCTACGGAAGTGCCCAGTCAGGAAGATCACCTTTGCGGACCTGCAGGAGCAACTCTCCCAATTTTTCCATAAACAAACGATTTTGAAGTCTAAGGAAGCTTTAAAACTGAAGAAGTATGATTTTCTTTATGACTGAAAAGCCGATTAGCTACCACCTGCATTCCTCAATGACTTTGCGAGCAAGGAAACTGGATAAAATTCTAGGTTCCAAAGCAGGACTACACTTATCTATTATACTAAGAAATGTTGAAACATATTATTGTATTGCTGCATAACCAAATAATAAGTCAAGGAATAGACTTTGCTGTGCCAAAACTAAGACTTTTTCTAGCTCCTTTTTTATAAACGCTAATTTATATAAATAATTCGAGGTAGATTATGTTAACTTTCAATCTTGATATTGTGTTAATGCCAATTCAATTTTTGGTTGGTTCAAAGCCTGGAACAAGTTGACACAACATGCAGTTGATGCTCCAACAGTGAATGCATTCAAGAACAGTTATGACAATTACAAATGCTATGGCATATGATATGGGCATTTAAAGCTGCATAGCTTCCTAGCCCATCAATCTCCAAATGTAATGTGAAAAAAAAGCCTGATCCTCTGATTTAGTATGTTCTCTGGAAGCACCCGTGGCTTTGATGAGCGTGTTCAAATGGGATTGGGTCCTAGCCAACCTTGGGTTTTGAGGTCCTGTGGTGTTTGCTTTAAACGAAGCAATATAAGAAGCATACGTGCACCCCTATCGGATTTTTACTCACATAATACCAGCTTTTTGTTGGATTACTTCTCGGAGCCAGAGAATTTTGTAAGTTAAGGGACACAAAAACCACAGTCACAACCACTCGCATGGGCTCGTAGCGTGAATAAGTTGCTTGCATCTCGTGGGTTATCGGACAGCAGTGCAGTAGGCAAAGTATGGTCCCATGAGGCGTGCGTCCGTTTTCCTTTCGAAATAGAATGCTAAGGAAGGTTAAGTGATAGCCCATACGAGAATTGTTGAACCTAGAAGGCATGCCTTCTTGTCTTTGTTACCGAAAGAGCTTTTAAAGTCACTGCTCGTTTTGATGTGATGACCATGTACTTACAGGTAAAAGGACAACAAGGTAAATTTTGCAAAAATTTTAATAATTCTCTGCGTCGCTGCTGGAGCTTCATCATCGTACGGTTTCTAATTTTCTTCAAACTTAAGCAGTCTCGCTCTTTTATTTATGACTTCCTTTGTATTGGCATGAGTTCCACAATATTGGTTTAACAGAAGGTCTTGTGGCAATCCCACCTAGCTTGAAGGTTCCAACTGGGTCATGTTATTATCTACGCTGTGGTGGCAGTAATCAGCAAATTTTTCTGATAGCAAAGCAATAAGAACAGATGCTGCTGGAGCATCATGAAGTTATAACACATTGACTTGACAATTATGATTTGACTGGTGCTTGTGCTAAATTGGTACTTTAAATATCTCAGTGCCTGGAAGACACTTGTATCTCATGTAGTGAACGTTTGAAGTAAAATGAAGAGCAAGTCTTACCTATCTAAAGATGTTTGCATAGCTGTGCTTCTCATGGGCAGACCCATTCGGTTTTGAGGATCCAAGTTCTAGTTGATAATTTTGACAGTGACGATGGATGCTTTGGCATCATTTAACTGTTCATTTCAAATGCTAATAGCGTAATTGCAATTTAGCTATTCTCAGGAAAACTGCGGCTAAGGATAAAAAACACAGACTTATTGGATGTAATTCTTAATAGTTCCCTCGTTTGTGAAATGACTTGACCAAAAGTGACCATTTTCCTATGCCCAATGGTTATCTAATATTTTTGGGTTTGGGGCTATTAGGGATTTACCTTAAATTACTAAATAATGGCCAGCGAGAGAAGCCAAAAGTTTGAGAAGAATGAAACATTAACTTTGAAATCGAAATGCAATGATTTTGTGCCAAGTTTTAACCTTGAACATTATTTCTAGTGATTTGTTGCTTTAAAAATTGCTCGCATATCATTATGATGTAAATCAAATGCATTATTTTTTCATATGCTATTTGATTGACAATGGTTATGTCTGATATTGTAGTGGATATGATATTGTATTGTTAGCAGGCTTGCTGCTACTTATAAACTAATGCATGAGACTCTATGGTAACCTAGGATGGCATGCAGTGTTTTTTATTATATTTTATGATAGTCAATTGAATTTTTCAAGGTTTTTCATTGGCTTAAGTTGGCACTTATGGAATGGGTGCATATTCATCCAGACAAGGTCATCCAAAGGCAAGGCTTGAGGCAATGAGGAGGTTCGTTCACGTTCTTGTATGTATACTTGTTAAGCTTTAATTGTGCCCATAATATGGCTGATGGTTGTCTATGAGTGTTAAACCAAATCAATTATATGCAGTCACATTTGCAATCAGGGCAGGCAAACCCGCCATCCTGACAGAATATCATTTGTGTTAGATGAGCCTTGAATCCTGGGCAGCTGTCAAGAATCAATGCATTGTGCATAGTAATTTGGATCATATATTAGCTGAATAAGTCAAAATTTATTTAGAGTGTAGATGGATTGTTGTGAATGGTTATTTTGTAGTACTATTTCAGTTCTTTGATTAAAAATGTCATTATGAGCTTTAATCAGCAGTGCTCATCGTTACAACTACATAAATTCTGCATGGGCATAGTCATTTGGCTCTTACCATTATTGATATACTTGCACTATATACTGATATACTGTAGAGGCTTTCAAATCTTCTACTGCAGTTGTTAGAGCATTGGAAGTATATATTTCTTCTCTAGTTTTTAAAGTTCTTAATGAAATAAATGAATTTGTAATATTTATGCTATCAGAATTGGCAATGCCTTTGTTTAAGCAAACTTGTCATACAATTACTTTCCATCAAGCATGACATAAATTTCTTAGTTACAGTGGCTTTCTTATTTTGCTTGAAAGAATAGAACAATCTCATAACTTGCTTTGAAGTGGTTTTCTTAAGACATATAGTTCAGTAGTTATAGCAATTATCCTGCAAATATTCTCTTTTCTTTATCTTGTTCTAGCTGCCACATGAGCTGGGTTCTGCTGTTGATTCATCTAGTATTTATAATAAATGATTGTGTTGCTGTTGATAGAGGAAACTTCAAAAAGTGTGAACAAAGTAGCTTCTGTGGGTATGTACTTGTGCATTTTTAATTGAATTTTCCTAGACGGAAGCATTTTCAGTTCTGGAATCAGTCTGAGTTTTGCAGGTACTGTTCGTTTTTCGTTGAGTTGTGTAATTCCAAAGTTATTTTCTGGCAAGGAATTCTGTGCCAGTCATTCTTACAGGTAGCATTTTCATATGTTTGCACTTCCATTTCTGTGCGAACTGATTAGTCCTGGTCCAAACCACACTCAAGGAAAGATGGAAATAAGAGTTCCACTATTTTAAATGTTTTTATTTAAGAATTAGTACAAATTCCTTAAGTGAATTTTAAAAAGATGTCAAGCAGGTTTGCATAGGTAATAAAGTAATTCACTAATTTAAGGCATGGGGGTAATATCGTCAAAATATTCTGAATCCGAACATCAAGTGACACTTCTTGGTTGTTGACGAGAAGGGCTATTTTAAAATGTAGGGTGGAGGCACAGGTGACGCTGCAGGTGTGCCCATAGGTGTAGACGCTGGTACTGTATATTGGCATGTGGTTTTTAGCAATTTAAGTGCAGTTTTAAAGATGGGAGTTTATGCTCAATCTCATGATTCTTAAGTGTCATGACTTTCCAGTGTTGGCAGATATAAATCATCTTAGTTTAACCACACATTTAAATCAGTAGTTAAATCAATTGCTTATCTTGAAGTTTTGATTTAAATAAAAAATTTCAAATAAGTAAAAGTAACCAGTCATCAAAGTTTTGTTATCAACAGCTCAAAACAGCTAAAAAATGTGGCATCAATTCATCTCTGCTCTCCCATACTATCAGTCTGTCTATCTGTATGATCAATATCATCGCAGTTTACTGTAGAAGTATTAATCACTCACTGGCTAGAGTGTAGTGTGGTGTCATAAAATAATATTGTAGAGTCTACTGTCAGCAGTGATAATCGCAGCATGAACAGAACAGGTTTGAAATAATTGAGCAATTAACAATGTCTGATCGAAACTGAGACAGCCTGACCGTGATCACTAGTCAATTGTGTCCATTGGTCTCATTGTCATCAAAAGTACATTATATCACTAGTGTGGAAAAGATATTTCTGCTACTGTGGATCCACTAGGCCTTGCACTTGCACCTTGGCTGACAGTTGAATCGCTTTGCTTGACTTGCATTGTTAAAATACACTGATGCAATTAGTAGCCCTCAAATGCTTTATTCTGTTGTAGTGCAACAGCAAGCATTTGAAGAATATAATTTATTTTTGATCTCTTAAGTCTCACTTGCGTGGCAATGCTCTGGTAGCCCTGTTCCAAATAATTTGAGAGGCCTTGTGTTACATTCTGCGTTATCATAATTTTTCTTTTGTATTGTGAATTGTAGTGGTAATTATGAATTGCGTATTCAACGCTTGTGTTGTGGGGTCATACCACTGTTGATTTTAATTTATTTATTATAGGTAAGTGCCAATAGGTTTACTGACGACAAATTAAATCTTGCAAATCCAGCTTCGTTTTAGCTACTTGCTCTGCTATTTTTTCTTCCAGGAGAAACCGGGCATTAAAGACTGGTGATGTTGTGTATAGCGTCGTACCAAACACTGTTCAGTTTGATAGTTATAGTGTTACTGCTGATGTGAGAACTTCCAACTCGAATGCTACATTACTACTAAGACTGGATGTCCTTCAAAAGTTGACTGCACGAATCAGGATCAGTGAAAAGGATGCCTTGTATCATAGATATGAAGTAGATTGTTCGCTCAATGGAGAGCCTGTTAAAGCGCAGTAAGTTAAATATCAGCAATTTTTAATGCATAGTTCGAGCTAGCCTCTTGGTAAGATGTATTTCTTTGACTCTGTGTGTGTGTGTGTGTGTGTGTGTGTGTGTGTGTGTGTGTGTGTGTGTGTGTGTGTGTGTGTGTGTGT
>QQSS02216926.1:0-11007 GCA_003687565.2 Craspedacusta sowerbii
ACGCTGTATATATATATATATATATATATATATATATATATATATATATATATATATATATATATAAAAATAGATGGATAGACAGAGAGATCGATTGACATAAAGATTGATAGATAGATAGTGCTGGAGTATTTTGGGCTCATGTGATTTTGCATAGCTGTTGTTTGTTCTTGCAGTTTGGCTTTTAAGCTTATCCTTCCAACGCTATTTGTTTCCATGTTATGCGATATCGTTCTCTTTAGTTATTTATTAGCAATGGTTGGGACATTAGAGTGCACTAGCTCGTCTAAGTCTTGTGGCCATGCTAGTAGTATAAGTTTTGTTTTAAACCCTCTGATGAATGGATGAGCGTATCAGGTATATTAGCGTTTTGCTAACTAAAGGTAGTTGTTGTGTTTTCATCTTCTTTCCAGGAGTGACTCTGAGTTCCATCTCCTATGAAGTCGATTCGTTCCAGATAAATTCCGACAATGAAGCTTGTGCCTTCATTCCTAGATCTTCTTCAATCCGTTCTTATCGATTTCTTCCGGAATATGTCCGCTCAGCTTCTGCGATTTAACCTTCAAGGTGATATCAAACTTCCCGTTGCATACTCCATTCAATGTTGAATGATTTTGATAAGTCCCTGATGAATATGACAAGGAATAGTTGAACTATCTATTCGGACATCAGACTTTCCTCCAATTAAGCAGAGGTAAAACTGGTTTAAAGATGATAGAGCCTCGTCCAAAAAGAACGCACAGCTCTGGAAGTGAACTAGAGGAAAAGATGGCTTTATAGAGAAATATAGCTATATACAGATGCTAATGATGATTTATATTAAGGGCGGTGGTTAATGCAAAGGTTTTAATTCTTTCATTTCTTGAACGAATAAGGAACGTCAGAGAAGCGGAAAAGGGGATTGAAGGGGTTTGGTCCCAATCGTCAAATTAAGACCATCAGCGATTAGTTTGCAATTGAATGCCCGGGACCCATGAAAGACCGCTCGCGCACAGGGCCGAGCATTTGGTGCTACGGCCGCTTGCGACTAATAACCTTCCGAGAAGCATTTTTCCTTCTAAACAAAGGAAGCGGCATTCGTAAATTGAAATTTAACTTTGAAGGACTTTTCGGCATGCCCTGTGCGAGAAGGATGTGCTTGTAGCGATCGTAAAACCTAGGTTTTAAATCTCTTCAATCACGAACGTTTGCTTTCAGCTATCTTTGCTGATGCTTTTGCTGTTGCTGTTGCTGCTGTCATTTTTTTGATGTTGTTGTTGTTGTTGGTGTTGTTTTTGTTGTTGTAATTGTTTTGAAGTTGTTTTTGTTTTTTTTTGTTTTCGTTGTTGTTGTTGTTGATATTGGTTTTGTTTTTGTTTTTGTTGTTTTTGTTGTTGTCGTTGTCTTTGTTGTGTTATTGTTACTGTTGCTTTGCCTGGCGTTTCAGGTGCAGTCATCGTTGTTGACGTGCCTGCCTATATTTGCCATGTTGACTTTTGCTCTGCCAAATATGGCCAGCAATTTTTGATTTCTTCCCGTGCATGGTCGCAAATCAATTATTTTTCTCTTTCTTGCAAAGTGTTCACAGGTGTTGCAAAAAAGCAGGGCAAATTTTAACCGGGATCTATTTACTAAAACTAAAGAAGTATAGCATTTTCAAAAAATAGTAATAAAATAAAATAAGAATTCTTAGAAAAGCAACGCATCCCTAGACCCATTTAAATAATTCAATAGACTCTAGAGCTAAGCATAACAACCAAGCCTGTTCGTTATGTTAGTCAAAGCTGAATTTCGCCAAATAACAATAATTTTTTTAAAATGAAAATTAAGTCGCTTACAGGCAACCCTTCATAGTTCTCGTGGCTCAGTGAGTCACCAAGTTGTGTGTCATTAGTGGAGATGACCAAAAGATCTGAATATATCGACATGGCAATGAAGTTTTCTTTCATAATTCAAAATTTCTTTTAAGTTGTTAAAGTTTTGTTAAAGTCGAGGTAAGGTAAGTGTAATAGCATCCATAAATATTCAACCGTTCTGTCTGTTGCCATGCTAGAGGGTGTGACCATGTCTAATGTCTACTACATCTGCTATTGATAGAAGCGCAGAAATTGCCTATCGCTATGTGCATTCCTAATCAAAATGGGTAGCTGCGACGTACAGAATCAGAGGATGATATGCTAATTGTTAATCACCTTTATCATTTCGACATATCATTTCTTTATCATTTCACGTTTTGACTAATCAATTTTAAATCTTCTAAAGAGGGCAGAAGCATGGAGTAACGAAACACATAAGTCGAAATATATTCTAACAAATGGTCCACCATATGCAGAACAAGGTTGGCTAACAATAGCTATTTAAGTTTGAATTGGTATTAATTCAATACCAGTTCCTAGCTTGCATTCATTCGATCAATGCCTGGGTTTAGATATCCCGTGGCTATATTGAAACTTTCATCGACTATGCGAAGCTACTCATGAAAAATGGATGGGGTAATTTTCCGTCTGAAGTCTTGCGCAGTAGGTATCAATCATCGCTTTAGAGCTTGCAGTGGTGCCAAAGCACGGTAACTAGCCACAAAAATATGCTGTTCAGAGGAACTTGAATATCGCATTCAGCTGTGTTGAATGGCATAGCAGGTATTGCTTTGCGTGTAAATATCTGCGCTCCTCTTTGAAGGAAGCTACGCTCCATATGTGCAAGTCGAGATGCCATCTCTAAATCGAGCGCCTCTGACACAAAAGCATCGACAAGAATAGACAGGAAAAAGGTTTTCTTTGCGGAACAAAGTTCACAAAAATTCTCATTTTCTCATCACATTTAAGGTTGTGAATGGAGAGATTAATACCTGACTTATAGCACACAGCGAACTTCTCGACTCCTCTTTCATCGCGCTGAAGAAAGACCTCATTCTGCTTTTAATAATACCAGCCCGTTGCAGTGGATGTGTTTTGTGTTCACGTACATCGAGTAGCACTGATCAGATTAAGACGCGAATACTCTGACTTATTACTCGCTTATTAAGATCGATCACGGTTTATCGCAAGGACTGACAGACGTGCTATATAGCGAGTGGCAGATTCCAGTACGCCACGCACTATCCTCCTGTAAGCGACTGTCACTGCACGGATGCACTGAAGCACGCAAGGATTTTGTTTCTGGCGCACGTTAGTCACGCAACACGTTGCACGCAGATCGCACAAGACGCTCGGTTCTTAAAGAAGTTTGGACATGACCATGGATCGAAGTATGGATAACGCATCCGTGTCAAGTGAGTCAACGCAAGAGGATGACTCACCGCAAGAGGTAGTGTATTCATATATACATAGTGTATATACATATACATACCTATGGTTATGTCTACTTATATGCTTATATATAATATGTATATATATACATACTAATGTATTATGAGCATATATATATATATATATATATATATATATATATATATATATATATATATATACATACGCACATGCATGCATACATACATATATACATGTTCAAACTCAATTTCTATTTTTCAAAGGTTGATTCGATATTTTGGTCGTGGTTATGTCGTCCCATGGCAATTTTTTTCTTCTAACATTAGAAACGTAAGGACATTTGAAGTTCCAAATTCTGATTCTTTCTTACAAGGCGGCACACCTCGTAATTCATGACAAGTTGCGCGTAAAACCATGGTCTAAGAGCAAGTCCATCATCTAATGTGTACTCGAGTTTCGACTTCAGACTTCAGCTGAGGACTAACCTGAAGGAAAAGGATGACATGCCTTCAAATCGTGCGTGTCCCAAGTTAAGGACGCGTTCTTATGGGACTTTTAGCAACGGGTTTTGGTCCCTTTTGTTACGCCAATGTGAGATGTACATCTAATACTACCTTGGGTAGTTAAAGATGTCGGACAATGCTATTAATAAGTATGGTGACCAACGTATTAACCAAGAAAACGTTTTATTTTCCCAGGCCACTCTAACAAAGAAGGGTTTTACAACCAAAAGCGAGCAACCCCCATTTGGCACAGAACTTCAAGATATACGTCTCCCGTCAAATTTGTGCCCTTTGATTTCGTGAATAACAATGGTTCCAATCTAGAGTAAAGTCGGGCATTGAACCTCATGCACAACCTGCCCTTTGTAAGGACCAGTGGAAAAAGAAATCTTAGAATAGGTTGATTGCTGCCAGAAAGATAACTTGATTTAATACGCTTAAATCCCTTCGTTTCATAATACCATAATTTAGGATTAGCAGGTTTCCCATCTGCAAAGAAACTCGAACCTATCCGCGGAGCAGAGGAAGTTCGCGCAAAACAAGAAGCAAAAATGAATAAATAATAATAATAATAATAATAATAATAATAATAATAAAAATAATGCTAAATCCATGTTTGCGAGTCGTATATTTCATGGATAACAAGAACATTTCCATTTAAAATTGGTTCAGATTGGCAGAATAAATTCTCAAGGTATAGCCCACTCTAAAACCTCACTAGTAATTAGTAGCAAAAAATATAAATCGCTCTTTAGAATTTGCAGAAATTAGTTAGTGACAGGGTGGTTGGTTGGTTAGTGAAGAGCCAGAAGCTTCCCCGGATGCGCAGTCCATCGATCTTTGGTGACGGCAAATGATGCCAGTCGTCAGATGCTGGTTGAGCCTCTCAAGGGTATCTTACAGTGGATGGTATTGAAATACAAAGGGTTTGTAACATCCGATAGATTGAGTAAAATTTGTAGTACCTTTAATGAAATTCTTGTTATAGGTCCGCACGCTCTTTGTCAGTGGTCTACCGATGGATACCAAGCCACGCGAGATATACCTATTATTTAGAGGATTTAAGGTAAGCTAATCTTCATTTGATATGGGGATTCAATTTTAATTGCAAAAAGTTCTAGGTGCACCCATCGTTTTCCCTGAAAGGTGAAAGGCGCTGGACTATAACAGATCATGGGAATGGCCTAGATTTTCCATTTCATCCTGTTGTCACTTATCCGCATGACAGTGGAACGTATTTAAATCTAATCCTACCTTGAGAAGCCAAAGTCAGGATTCATGTACCTACTAGCATTAAAATGGATATTTCCTGGATACTTGACTCTAATCCTATTTTGAGAATGCAGAATCAGGATTACTGACTTGTATTGAGTACGGCTTAGACTGTCTGCTGCTACCAGTAATGGGAACGTCTTTTTTACAGAACGTAGACCCCTTTACCGAAGACATGATGATTTCAGAGCACAATCTGTGCTGCGAATTTTCTCCCCTTATTGCTAGCATGAGGACTTTCCCTCGAATACCAAAGTTAATATGTTCATATTGACTCGAACTGAGGAAACTATTTGAGCTCACAACAATGCACGATAATATTTTATTTATAATTTCTATTTAGAGGATGTTCCAAGTTTTTTCTCTGTAAGAGTATTGTAACTGTTTCCATTCGTAACTTCACGTTTTAATGGTGCGAAAGAAGCCTATTCCACCAAAAAAGCTCTATTTTTACAAAATAAGCCTATTCCACATAAAAAGATTTGCAAAACTTTCCAGCCGTAACTTCACGTTTTAATAGCGCAAAACAAGCCTATTCCACCAAAAAGCTCTATTTTTACAAAAGAAGCCTATTCCACTAAAAAGATCTATTTATCATGTCATTAAATGTCATGACACTACTGAAATTCGTACCTATCTTCGCTGAGTTGGCGCGGGCTGTCTGCAATTTCCTGAACGGAGACGCCAGTTAGCAGACATGGCCAGTCTTAATTATGGATTTCACAATGTGCAAGAAACATCTTGCGTTGGGTGCCTGAGGCCATTGCAAGTTCTCCGTGCCACAAATCAATGCATCAGATCAAGTCTAAAACGTCAGTAGAGGTCGAATTCGATAAGGGAACATTTGTTCGTGCCGGGTTGCGCATACATCCATGATGTCTGCTATCTGCAAGCCCTGCTTTAGTGATTAAACTACAGCCAACTTGGTGGCTTTAATTTCTGGTGATCTTAATTCAAGTTATTGTGAAAATAAACTGCAAGGAGATGCGCATCTGCCTCTATTAGCAAGATAAAACACGCGCTCTTTGTGTCTGGAACGGGTCGGATAGCTCAAAAGACTTACAACTTATTTTCCGGTAATAAAATTGTCTGCGCAGATATATTGGCGCACGTTTCTCACTTTTCTGTTAAAGCGTATCTGGCATCGGCGCTTTTCCAGTATTAGCGACCTTGTGTTGCGAGGCAAATTTTTGATTGTTTGTTAACATGGTCGTGTTCAGGGAACCGTGCCGAATACATGATTAAATTCTCGGCGCAAGTGCAAGCGCGAACATTACTCGTTTCTCTAGCAAGACTGCATGTCACGTGGTTGAAGGTGGAGGGAAAATAAATAATAAGGCTTATTCGCCAAAGATCCAACACTCTCATAAGGTATCACTTTCTTAAGTTTTATATTTAGGTCAAGTTACGGACTTTACCTCCACTTTCTCCGTTACGAGAATCATCAGTGACGTGCATGGGAACCGAACCCGGGTCGCCGGAGTGGAAAGCAGAGAACTTACCACTAGACCACGAACGCTCATTGAACTGGTGATAACAGAGCGGCACTAGTTATGACTTGCTAACTAACAAATTCAGAAACATGTTTGTATGTCATACCTTTTACAATCATTCGGAGATTGTTTGCGGGTACTAACTCAGTTTAGCCAAACCTAAGAGCAGAGCAACTCTGCGTGCATTAGTATTTCTCTAGACTTAGATTTCGACCTCATATGTTCAGAAATTGATATTAAAAGGTGGTTCAGCTTTTGAAGAAATTTGAATCAGAATATGACAGTGTATTCTCGGCGTGAAAAAAAATAAATTAGTTCAAATTTAAACTCTGCATGGTAAAATGGTGGAATACGGGGACATTGGATGTTGACGAGCACGCAAAAAAATAATCCTTGGGACTGTAGAAACTTATGCAAAAAATTGGTACAAGAATCCAAAAAATCATTGACCACATTTTCTTTTCTGTTCGGCCATCATACGTTTGAATAGACATTCCTACCGGCATCCGAATTATAGGCCAGCTGCTTTCAAAAACAAGTCCTCTATTTGTCATAACGGAATTCCTTGATCCAATCAGCTATTGTTACATTTCTTTTCCAAGAACAACAAGAAATCTGAACGGTCAGCTGACTATCGCTTGCCTTTTGATTGTCTCTTGAAACCCACCTTGAATATGCGAAAGCAACGCATTTCTAAAATGTCATTCCTACATCCATTGACATACCCGTGGAACCGCCCGGACTATAAAGGTGAAGAAGTTTCATACAAGTAAACAAAGTGCAAGAACATAGCTAAACGAAGGAACGCAAGAAAGCTAATAGAAGAAAATTTAGACGCAAGCATTTGACTCTCAGATCGATTGGATTTTAAGACTTGCCCGAACTACAGGTCCAATTCTCGTTTAAATAGGTGATGCTCGCGATGTTCTGTATAACTTCAGCCGTGTCTAACTCATCACTCATGAATAAGAAACACGAATAACTTTAAATTATTTATTTAAAGCTCAGACGTATGCATATTTTAAAATCTTTTGAATCACTTATTTCGCTCTCCCCTGGTCGATGCGAGGAAGACGCTCCCAGAAGTATTTCCAGCTCGAGTGCGTATGTCACCGTGATTGCTTCAGTTTCGGGTAGCTGCAACTTCGTGTTTAGACGATTTCTACTCATTGTCACCCGTCTCAATTTCAGTCAGGTTGGATAAGTCAGGTTCTGGCAACGCACCTTTCGTCAAAACTCTTTCCTTTGTGTTGTTCCTCCTGAAAGCTTGTGACCTGCACCACCACTGCTAATCTTTCCATGAGGATACATAACCCAATATGCATCAAGCTTATCCATAAAGCATGAGCCCGTTCTTGAAGAATGCAGAATATGGATATGAATAGCACTCGTATTTGAGTTTTTTTGGTGGTTTTAGTTTCATTTAAGGCAATACTGTCCGTGAGCCATTGGGGGCCACCACACATCATGAGTTTAGGAGCGCTGATTTGCCTGCATCCATTCCACTCATCTATTTGTCTTTTTAGTTGAGCTACTGACCTTCTTTGCTGTTGTTGTTGCTGTTGTTTTTGTTGTTGTTGTTGTTGTTGTTGTTGTTGTTGTTGCAGTTGCTGTTGCCGAGGTTGTTAGTATTAGTGTGGCTGTTGCTTTTATTGCTGTTTTTGATGATTTTATAGTTGTTATTGATTTTTCGTTGTCATCTCTACAAGAAGTGTTTCATCTAGAAGATGTGTGTGTGTGTGTGTGTGTGTGTGTGTGTGTGTGTGTGTCAGATAGAGAGTACACCAAAGAGAGAGAGAGACAGAGGGAGAGAGAGAAAGGGAGGTTGAGAGAGAGTTTTGTTCGTGGGACTTGATCGTTGAGATCTTCCACGACTTTGAGATGATAGCGTCAGAAGTTGTTCGAGCTCTTTTTGATCTTTTTTTATTTCCTATGCAATTTGCGTCTGTCTTTATAGGGTTATCAAGGATCTCTTTTAAAGTTGACAGGGAAAGAGGTAACTGATGGTTATATCTTGAAGCATTTTACTTTTTTTTCCGAAGCAATAATTCCCGAATCATACGAAAGAAAGGAGCCGTGTAAAATGATTAAAGCAATTGTGCCTGTATTTTAAGAACTCTTGTTCTTATTGTCTGTGAGAGTCAGTCGTAAGCTACATTAAATTTCTTTGGATATGTTAAAAATTTCTTTTATTTCACTTCCTAACAAGAAATTATATGCGATTTTTTACGCAATGCCCCTAAAATAATGTCCATCCTATTTCTTCTCACTTTTAGGGAAAAAAGGCGACGGTGAGTCAGATGTTGCTGCTTGTTTCAAGCTTATGTGTCAAAGCCTTTTGACGTCTTATCCGTGGTGACACTTAATTGTGTCATCCTTGTCTGGTTGTTGCTAAGTCAATCCTAGAAGGGTATAAATCTACAGCTTACTCGTCAGTCAGCGGTTCATTGCGATTGGTCTGATGTGACGTAATCTCGCGGCACTTATGCCGAAAAGATGGCGACCGGTCTACAGACATTACTGATGGAGAAGCTTTAGCTCGCATGCTATTTACTAATTTATTTATATATTTATTTATTTATTTGTTGGCTAAGTCTGACTGTAACCCAAACCCAAACTCTAATCATAGTACTAATCCTCACCCTAGCCCTTTCTTAGCAAGTTCGAGTAAGCATCCAGCAATTGAGATTTTCAATGAAATAATCATTCGAAGGCAACTATTAATTTAAGTATCCTGGCGTGCAGCCGCAACCATTTGGAGTAAATTTGCAGATTGAGGAGTACATGGTAGCATTACGGTACGCTAGTACCACTCCATACAGCTCGGTAGGTTTTAGTTCAGCATGGCACCTGAGGACTGACTGGATTTTAGTTCAGCTCGGCCCTTCAGAGCTGGTGCATTGTAGATTAGCAGTTCTTTGTAGAGTAGCTGGATTTAAGTTTATCGTGGCGCATTGGAGTTGTTGGACTTTTATTTTACACGGCTTGTCAGAGTTTGCTATATTTTAGTTTTGCACGGTATTTAGAGCAGGGTAGATTTTAGTTTAGCACGTCTTTAAAGAATTTGGTAGATTGTAGTTCTGTAATCCTTCTTAAAATGGGTAGGGCTGACTTGAGCACGGCTCTTTTGGGCTGGCTGGGAATTTCGTCATGCAAAAATTTCAGCATGAATTTTTTTTAGAGGACATTCCTCACAATCTTCTTTCTTTACTCTTAATCTTAAGAAGGATTTTTTTTTTTGTTCAAAAGTTTTTTTGTTTGTTTGTTTTTAAAGCAGACGAACTTATTTTCATTTGCTGTGCAAGCATCATGAGATGGGAAGAACGACATAAAAAGTCTGCCCGACTTAACATTTGTCATGCACCAATCAATAATGCAACGCAGGCAATTTGTTCGCGAAATATGTCTATCTCTCGGTGGCCTGTGCGTAACGTTGTAGCACAATTCTCGTTGCAGCCTGTAGCTTTCGTTACATTCGAGAATCGCCAACAGGCAGAGGCTTCAAAGGCAGACTTGCAGGTAATCGGCTAATTCTGCTTCGGGCATTCGCAGAACTCGATAAAAAAATATCTTGAACTGAATTTAAGGTGGGAAGCAAAATTCATATTGTACTCTGTTTCCATTTCAAATCTTCCAAAGGCAATGTGACCTGTGAGGACTTGAAGCGTCACTTGCTTGAAATGTGTACTTACGGTTTCAAGTAAATACTGACGAGACAAGGGTTTGCTAATTGCCGCCTTCGCTGTGAGCGACATTTATCTCTTTGCTTCCAGGGCGTCCGCTTCGACCCTGAGCTACCAACCACTATCCGAATCGAGTTCGCAAAAGCGAACACCAAAGTTACGAAGCCTGTTGTTGTCAAAGCCGCCAGCCTTCAAGTAACTTTGGGAAATCCGGGGATACCATCACCTACTTTTCCTACCTGTAAGTCACTTGTTTTGCTTAAATGGCTTTGAAAAAAGTTACTTTGCACTTCAGGAGATGTTTGTGGTCTCTTACTAGCTATTATTTGCTCATAAGGGGCTTAATCTTTCATAAGCGGGTGAGCCTGAACTCAAATCGTTTTTGTCACACCTGAGGTCTTTACGTAGCGATCTTAGAAAGGAGTAGCTGAAGATGCTAAATAGCATCTACATGCCTTTCAACCTGAATTCTTTTAAGAATCTCTATACATTTCGTGAGCTTTGCCTAAACGTTTCGTGCATGGAATTCCTATGAGCCAGTGTGCCGTAACCCTACTTAGAAAAATGAAAAATTGTATTTGTAATTTCGTAGAAAGAAATTAGCTTTGGCCAAGCCTTGGCTCCACTCTCAAGCAAGGCAGCCGTTTTGGTATTCCAAAAACTGCATTCATTCTGCATTCATTAACTTATTCTGCAAATAAACTCGAATCATTACGTTAACTTTCTTTTCCTGCCTAAGACAAATAAGCTTGACAAAGACGCCACAGTGAACCAGACATATACACATATATATATATATATATATATA
>QQSS02216937.1:0-11007 GCA_003687565.2 Craspedacusta sowerbii
GACTGACTGACTGACTGACTGACTGACTGACTGACTGACTGACTGACTGACTGACTGACTGACTGACTGACTTACTGTCTGACTGACTGACTGACTGACACAAGCCCAGCAAAGCTTAAAAGTTGTTAGAATAAATGCTTCGTCACTGTTTCTTGCCGAAGGCGCTATTCACAAGCGAGTTTGCTAATGTGAAACACACTATTTGACACTGCAGTTTGTGAACCTTCTTACTGAACCCTACCAAAACCGAGACTTATGAACATTCTCAGTTCCATAAACATGCACTAACGAATTTCATAGTGCAATATTTTATGATAAAATCATATGATGATTTCAATTTATGATAAATTATATATTAGGCGCTAAACTCTGGGTAGTAGAATAAGAAGTATTATGCCCAAGCGCCCCGAAACATTTTGCGAATCGCTTCAATATTGCACCAATAATATTCATGGATAACATAAGGAATAGAGCAATAGAATTAGTGGAGTGTAGAACGAAAAAGCAAAGATCAGGCATGGGCAGCAAAAATCGTTGATTAGCTACGGATTTCGGAGTGTGTAGCTTCTGGGTCGCGTAAGTCTGTATGAACACCTACACTTGGTAGGGCACCGGTTTCATGCCTTTTGATAAAGGTAATAATCAGATAGCTCTGATGACCTATCTTTAAGCCTGTTTACTGCCGTTTATTGCAATTCAAACTGCCTGAAATTCAATATGAACATTTGGTGTCACAACGGCAAGCCGAAGACATTTAACCGTAAGGCACTCCAAATATGTAAATTCATAATTAACCGTAAGGCACTCAAAATATGTAAATTCATAATTAATCATTATATACACCTATGTACAGTCGCTTGAATGATACCTGGGTTATTACTGATCAAGATGTTTAATTTGCGAAGCGCTATCAATTCACCTACCAGGTATGCACTTACTTATGACGCATGCACTTGATTAACCGTAACAGTCGTTCCTACTCTACATAACTCTTAAGGAATTTTCTGCAAAGTAGTAACTAGTAATGTCAACCCGCAATGCTAGGCGCTTATAATTTACACACAGTTGCGCTGAAAATTGCTTCTGTAAAAACACATATGCTTTGTGAGTAATACTATTTTAAGGGATTTCATGTACCTACTCACGTTTCATTTCCTTTAAGACTAGTTCAGTCGTTCATCTCCCAGCTCGCAGCCGTTCAACATTCAACTGGTCGACTAGCACCTGCTTTGCCAGCACAGAGTGGCAGTAATACTTGGTATGCTTCTGAGTGTTGTCATTAAATATTCAGACTAGTTCTGGCAAGTGGAACACTAGAAAGCATCTGCGGCATGTTCGAATGAGCGAGTAGGATCTTCTGCCTCGCCGTCTCGCCTTTAAATCTTCCTGACATAATTGACCGATTGCTAGCGGCACCCAAGTGCTGTGCTCATAGCCGAAATTAAGCTTTCGTGCAGCAAATTGAGACAAAAAAAATGCAAAGACTATCAGAATTTTTTTTTTTGGGGGGGGGGGGGGTGGGGGGGGATTGCGGAAACGCGCTGCGCTTATGCAAGAGCAGATAACCCGCGTAATTTGCCATGTTATTATTTTTGAATGATCCCTTAGCGAATTCAACTTTTGCAGTCCTTAAGCTTGGGAAGCTCAAGAATATGAAGTGCCAGTTTAATCAGCAACCCGAGCGCTTTCGAGTCTCGTTTACGTACATCTGCAATTTAGTAAGAAACTTGAGATGTAAACCAATCTTTTAACCAACGTAATAAAAAACAAGCTAAGTAGACCAAGCCCTGAACTCAATGAAATGTTGCAAGAAGACTTTCTTCACATTTTCCGCAAATGTGGTTCATAGCCAGGGAAAATTTCGATTGAAATCTTCAACATGGACCTTGTAAGGATATTTAACAGGCACACTTTAAGTAACATTCATGCCTTTGAAAATATGGATAGCTCGGAATGCACTTAGAAGCGATCATGGATTATCTACAGCAAATGTAAACTAGCTTCTCTTCGTCATAGTTGTTACATTTTTTTTTTAGCGAATAACTTCTTGATTTTCTTCAGATTTGGCGAACTTAACGATTAGCGATAAACTTTAATTTGTAGCAATAAAACGATATGACAAGGACTTACGTTAAAATTCTAATTGAAAATTCCATTGGGCCCACGAATAGACTTAATATGAGCAATATTTTGCTACAAAGTCGGGCATGGGATGAGAAGTGTTGCATGGAACTTTGTCGTATTCATTTATAGTTTTTTGCATTCATTTCTAGTGAATTCAGGACTAGTACTGGTTGTGTTTTCCAATATCTGGCAACCGTTCTCTCACCGCTACCACACCACCCAGCCTGTCGGTCGTGTTTCAGTGTGAAAACTCAACTTGAATTGCGCTGCTCTTTGTCGTAATTGTGTGCTACTAACTTTTGTTCACTCCAGCCGAAACCAACCTTTTCCGTGGACATATCCGGATTCCGGAAAATGGTAGATAAACAATCCCTCTTAACCCTGGTCCCCCACCCCCAGCTTTGGCCGCTGCTAATTCTGGTCCTGGTATTTTGACATGCTACTCCTAGCGTTGAGTGGTGGTGGTTTCAATCCTTGGCCCCACTTCGAGACTTTCCGTGGTTTTTCGAAGATGAGATTCGCAAAAGATCTGCTCCCTACAAATGTCTTTTGTGCCAGACAAAATTCACAATTCTCCACACATAAATCACTAACTCGGTCAATCTGAAGTCCCTCGCAAAGAAATGTCAGTTTATTGCTTGATTACAAGTATTCTTTAATTTTAAAATCATCACAAATAGCAGTGTTCAAAACTTGGATTTAAATATCTCACTGTTTGAACTGCGCTAAGTCTGTAGAAGGTTCCTTCGATTCATTTTCAATATTTCCTATAGCCTTGTCCTTGCCTGACTGAACATTAAAGTGTATAATGTCTGATGTCTTTTTACAGCATTTTCGAGGATCTACCTAAATTTGAAGAAATAATGAAGTATTGGAAATGGATAGGGAAATGAATAATCAAAGTAGCGGTTTAAGCTCGTGCGAAAAGGATGGTTCAGGCTTTTTCTGCCCAACCTCAACTCAGGCCCCTGGTAACCAAGTAACACAACTTGTTTGAGATCTTAAATTTATGTTCTGATTAATAATTTAGCATTTTTTTGTGTGTGTTAAGTCTTGTTTATTATGCATTACCGGTCCCGGTATTAGGCTTTCAACATTGTCATAAGTTTTTTTTTACTTATTTATTATCATTATTACAATGTTTTATCCATATTTTCGTGTTATGTTTTCAGCGCGGAACGTCCCAATGACCAGGCTTAGCTGCAACACATTCACACTTGAGGAGGTTGACTACTTCAAGAAGTTTGTCCCAGTCATCACCCATGTGACCAGGGCTTTGGACAAGCTCCGGGAAGAAGTCAGGCCTATTTTGGGTGCAAGCTTCTCATTGCAGCCATCACTACGTTGAGCCTGGAAAATAACCAGATAAAGACACGTCTTTCTTTCTGTAAGGAAGCTTTGCTGAAAGTCATCCAGATAAGACCCGGCCATCTTCATCTTCTTCCTGTGACCATGAGTATCAGATGGATGCTTATTTTCACCTGAGATCTAAGCTAGCGTGGTTGGCAAAAGATGACTCCCCGGGACACTTAAATCGATATGTTTAACACAACAGACACAAAGGGACGTATAGACGATAAATATGTAAGCGATACTTACTTATTTGGCAAGCGACAATTACTTACATGAGGCAGTATAGAGATAGTGGTATTATATAGTAACTCCATGGGAGGTAGCTACCTCAACCTCAGACTAGTACGTAGCATATTTAAGGGTGACTTACTAGATGCCAGGTACATTAGATTTAAAACACGTAGTTCACCTACCCTGGAATTGCAAAATTATATCCTTGATGCCAATGAAAATTGTTTCCTTAAGTTTTTATTTTAAAATACGCGCCTTGTTGGGGCAGTCAAAATCGAATTTAATGGACTGCCATGGGCTGCGGATCATATATGTCGTTAAGCAAGAAACCATTTATCATATTCATATATCCATTCATATCTATCAGTAATGAATCGATCAATCGATGAATATTTTTTACAACAATTCAATTTCAATTTGAATTTCACAACAGCAAGTCACAACAATCAGTTGCAAATTCTTATTCTAGCTAAGTGTCTAGCATAGAATTCGTAAGGGCTGAAGTTGATTTGGTATGCCAGCCCATACTATGGTGGCAATTGTTTTCGCAGCCTTTTGACCACTCTGCCTCTATGCGGATAAAATCTGAAGAAGAGATTAGCATCGTAGAATAACATCAAGGATTTAATAAAAACTGATTATTAAAGTTACCAATTTCCGTGTTTATTCCATGGCTTATGAGTTTATCATCAAAAAATGAATCGTGAAGTCTCATACAATATTAGACAATCATTGAATTGAATTTGAGTTGAATATTTTTCAGATTTGGACTTTCTTTTGTAAGCACCAGCATAATAAGCTTCCAACTGTGCTTAGCAATTATTTAAAAATAGTTACAGAGGTCGATTGAAAATATTTGGCTACAAAGAAAGGTTTTTCTATTGAAGATTCTGCATTCCATCACAAAGACTTTTTCTCTTGAACCGAGTAACGTGCATCCCTGCTGTAGAGAGAATGCAGCTATTCGCACGTTTATGCAGGAATAAAAAAAAATTCTTCTTAAATCAGTGAATCATATACCGGTCAGGGGAACATGCACCCCTATCTCATCAAGACTATGAGTTCTTATGCATCTACTTGTTCCTTCCTTACCCAAAGCATTCTCAGAGAAACTTTAGATGCCTTTTAGCGTTCGGCTCGAAGAATCTGAGAATTCCAATTGGAATTTCTGATATTCGGAAAACTTCACTGTGCCAGTTTTTTAATTGCTCGATAAATCAGACGGAAACTGAAACATTTAATGCACATAAAATACTGAGATGAACATCTCTGAAACGACTTATGAAAGCAAAGTGACACACATTGAATACGCAAGAAAGAGTAACTAATTCAAATTTGGTGGATACACTATTCATCCATACGAGAACAAACCAAATCAATTTCAGAATCAATCTGAGGGGAATACTATGAGGAGAAAAACTCAAGCTGAGATTCTCATGAGAAACTCATGTAAGATACTAGCAGAGAACATAAAAACACACCACCCGATTCTAATTCCAGTCATCAGTAATCCCCGTGGCAGGTGCTCGCCCAACCTCAAAAAACCCCGTGATGAAGTTCTAAGGGGATTTTTGAGGTTGGGCGAGCACCTGCCACAGGGATTACTGATGGCTGGGATTAGAATCGGGTGGCTCTACATGTGAGTACATTAATAAGGTCGTGATTTCCTGTTTGGAGCTCAATTTTGAGTTGGATGTTTTAACATTTAAATCGCAGAGGTTATTATAACTAGCAGCAACATTATATTTGATATTTCTACTCCCATACCTTTCATGCGTTTGAATGGCAATGTTAACGTGGGTAAGGTATTGGTTCGAGTGATCGAGTGTGTGCTCGTTCGGTTAAAGAAACCATCGAAAGCTCTAGGTAGGTTATGATTTAACCAGTCATGCATGAACAAGCACAGGTTAGTTTCAATTAAATCTTTTAATTTTGGTATTCTAAGGTGTGAGAATAGTGGAGAGGTTGGATCTTTGAAATCTGAGAACGTTACTATTCTGAGTGCCTGCTTTTGCAATTTAAAAATTCTGCTACGTAGGCGAAGCAAGCAAGACAACGAAGAGTCGAATTTTTGAGAGCAAGGTATTGGGCTTTGCCAGTTTTTTTTGCTAGCTCGGTTAGATGAGGTTTCCATAAAACGAAAGAGTAAAAAACGCCCAGGTGCCTTACCGTATTGGACAAGAATATTGTTTTTGACTTTACTTTCAGAGTGAGTTTCTGCCAGGTCGAAACAGAATTACTTCAGTTTTACTTTCATCTAGTGATAACCTATTTGCGCAAAGCCAATCATATATTCCAGTGATATCATGAGCCATTTTTAGTTTTAGCCGCGAAAACCGGAGATATCAAGTTTTTCTAAAAGTATGTAAAAGTAAGTATGCGCAGCCGTACTCGCTGCCATCAAGGACGTCACTTAAGGAAGTAACTAGATTAATTAACGCAGGGCTTGTCGAAAAATTCTTTCGGAATCCGAATTGCAAATCGAAAATTAATTTAAACCTTTATAAGAACGAATAGAGGCACGTATACAAAGCTTTCTGTAGGATTTTACTAATATTTGATAAAAGGGAAATCGGACGATAATTACTACACATCTGGCTGGCCTGGTCTGGTTTGTATATGGGAGCTACTTTAGCTACTTGACTTCATATAATCAGCATGAATTGCGTCTTGTATTTTGGAACCTTTTTTATATTATGCGTCGAATCTGACTTCGAATAGAAATATATTTATAAAAATGTGCAACCAGTTCTTGGCAACATAGAGTGGGTAGTTCCCCGCCCCCATAAGGGGGCCGCAGTAACGATCGGTGCCTACGGGTCAGCATATTAAAAGAGGGCTGTTCCTTTGGGCGACCTGCTGCAAGTGGGTGATTTTGCAGGCGTCGAAGCAGGTCCATACGTCAAGAGTACGACTTGCACAGGTCATAATAAATTAGCGAGTGTCGAGCGACAAGACAGTGTGCTGGGAAGGCGTAAGAAAACGAGTTGTAACACGTATGTATACGGGAGATTATATATTTGTTACTCCTTCTGCATTCTGAATTTTATAGATTTTTCAAACTGAAAGGTTACTCCACTTTGCCAGGTTTTGTTCATTCCTGCTGCTTTTATTTACTGGCGATCTGATGTCAATGGCGGGTGGTTTGAGCACGGTTTGTTTGCTGTCTGCCCCATCTGTTGTTTGTGATTGGAATTTCATTGACACCTGAGCTTTTTTGGGCTATCATAGATGGCATTTCGCTGTATTCATATCGGCATATGAAATATGGCATATAAATCTCTTCGTAGTATCTGGTTGCGGAGAGGAGGGACCATGCTTTATTGCCAGTTTTTTGCAAAACCATGAGTTTTTTTGAAACGCATTCACTTTGAGATGGTTATGGTTTACATCTTTAAATTCGGTATTGGGTACGTTATATTCCCGTTAATAGAAGTCAACTTGGTTAATATGTTATGAAGAAGTAGAAAATTTGTATTTCTGTCCCCTTCCTGATGTGAGCAGTTGCTTGTGATAAACCTGCCTTTTCTTGTTATTCAGTTGGACCCTTTCAATTTCGATAGTTGATTGCACGCAATGCCTGTCTTCCATACCAAAACTATTGAAACTATTTTGGAGCCTGTTGCTCAGCAGGTAATTTTCTTTGACTTTGTTTAAGCTAGCTTGCATCCTTGTGATGCAAAATTTTCCTATTAATAGAATCTTTTTGCATTTGTGTACAATGTTTGTTTCTTATGTTATTTCCTTTAAATCCTAGTAGTTTTATGTAGAGAAAACCTTGTCTTTTAAGCATTTGCTTTTGTTTTTACTATCTTTAGTACATGCAGTCTATCTTGGCTTGGTTTTTAGGTCTCGCAACTAGTCATCATCCATGAGCAAGGAGAAAGTGGAATCGCTGTTCCTGACTTATCGTTGCAAGTTCAAGGTGTTGCTGCTGCTGTTGCTAACCTTGTTGTTGTAAGTGTTTTTTTTTAATGTAGAGATCCTGGATTAAATGTTACCCATGGATTTTGTTGTTTAAAAGTTGCTACTTTGTTTCAGGTCTTTGTTATTATTTTGATAAAAAAATGTTGCATTAATCCCTTATCTTGCGTGTGTTTAAATCTTCCTTAGTATCTGTTGTTGTTGGGGCTTTAAAAGCAGTTTGATAAAATTGCTTGTTTTAGTTTTTTATAATGAGTATAGGGGTGCATCACACAGAGAGCATGACTTTTATATGTGGTCTTACCCCTTGTATTTACCCCTTACATTGCTGCAAGATCTTTACCATCTTCTTAAACCCTTGACATTTAAGCAACTTTTCATATTTTCTTTTTGTGAACGGAATTTGTGACCATTTTTTTGATGATTCACTTCTCATACTGGTCCTATTTCTCATGTGAATGTGTAAGCACAAGTTAATCTATTACGGTGCTTACTTGTCAGATCAATGGCTTTCCCGTAACACACAGCACATGTAGCTGAGTATGGCTGAGTAATGAAATCAACTTCTGGACTATTGGCTACTATCCAAACATTAAAGCGTTGCTGTAATATTGTTTACGTGTGTGTTGTTGTTTTTTTCACTGGGCAATAAATTTCTGTAAAAAAAAAACTAGTTTCTCCAGTCTATTATGCTATACGCATGTTCTCTAAATCTGTGGGTCGTCAGTTAAATGCTTGGTAAGGAAAACCTGATCATTTTTTTGTTTAGTGCTGCCCCTCCCACCCCAGCTGAACTTGCGATTTCAATACTTTGCATTAAATTTAGCAGTTTTATTTCTACGTAATAAAGTAATGGTTGCCACCCATTTTTTTTATTCAGTTCATATTCTGTCTATTGATTGCACTTCTTGCATCCCTTTCAGTGGTTGTGTGCTGCTCTTGCTCTGCATGATGGTCGTTCGGAACATCCTTTTGCCTGTCTACTTCAGAAAGTTATTCAACTAGTCGCCACTTTCTTTTGGTCTGTTGGGTATCTTGCTCAGGTTTTGGGCCAGCGTCCACCAATTTCCCAGATTCAGGTTTTCAGGTTCTAAGCTTTAAGACTTCGGTTGCTTTTGGGAGGTCCACCAAATAAGCAAGAAACGAGGTAACAAATTAGGCTTGATCTGTAACTATGAGAGTGTGAAGACCTGTTATGAGTCTTTTTAAGACCCTGGTTAAGGTATGTCATAGAGCTTGTCCCCTCGGCATTTTGTTATGTTTAACCGGTTTTCTTACCATGACATCCACAGAGCATTAAGTCCAGCTTTCTCTTGTGAAGAGAAACCTTAAGAGTTTGATTCTGCATGCCTAGGATGTGTGTTGGGTTTTTGTTTGTAGGTGTTTGTGTATTTTGGGTTCCTTCAAGCCATATGTAGTTGGAAAGCACTATGGTAGGCAGATTTGTTTCCCCAAATCATTTTGCAGATAGCTTGAATATGTTAAATAACTTGATTTTGGTGGTTGTTGGGTTATTCTATACTTCGATTTAGGCTAAATAAAGTATAATTTTAGGTCGCAAAAGACACTGCTGCTAATAGCAAAGATGCAGTTCTTAAAAAGGAGATGCCTACTGCTTATCAAAAGGTAGAGGAGTCTTCAAAAGATCTTTTGCATTCTACCTCCTTGCTCAAGCAGGATCCATACTCAAAGGAAGGGAGACAAAAGTTGTTGAATGGTGCAAGAGGTATTGGGGCTCTTTCCGGTTTTTTTTCTTCATGTCTTTGCATGTTTTACTTCTACTTGCTGATGTCGTATGAGTATGAGTTGTCACTGCAGTCGAGTATGTGGAACTTCTGAAGGTTTTTTTGTTGGCTGTTACTGAAAAGCGCTGTTGCTTCAGTTCTCAATATACAAAAAAGAATTTTTTGAGACACTGTTTTTGAGTTTTGAGACACTTGCATATATAATTGCACTTTTAATATATATATATATATATATATATATATATATATATATATATATATATATATATAGATAGATAGATATTGATAGATAGATAGATATATATATATAGATATATATATATATATTTATATATATATTTATATATATAATATAATATAGTTATATATATATAATGATATGTTCATTATTTGCGGTTAGTTTATTACTATAATGCAGAAGATGTGGTCGATAATGTCACCTATGCATCAGTGATTTGCTCTTAGGAATCCTCAGTGGAACATCGGCTCTCTTGCTCACATTCGACGATGCGGAGGTTCGAAAAATCTTGGCGCAGTGTCGCAATGTTATGGATTACTTGCAAGTGGCTGAAGTCATTGAAGTGTTACCTGACCTCATCACTTTTGTGAAGAACCTAACTCCAGGGATCACAAGCATGGCCAAGCTCGTTGAGATCCGCATCAAGGAGCTCACGCATGCAACCCATCGAGAGCTGCTAGCAAAGCACCTTTCAGGTGTTAAGAACAAGATCGAGGACTTAATTGCAGCCATAAAAGTATTTATCCATTGCCTAAAAGGTATGTATTTCTTTGTTAAAGATTTTAATGGCAATGCACCTTTCAGGTGTTAAGATAAGATCGAAAACTTAATTAAAGTATAAGCGTATTTAGAAGTCATAAAATTACTTATCCATTGTCTAAAAGGTATAAATTCTTTGGTAAAGATTTTAATTTGCTGAGTATTGGTATGCCGGTGTTATTTACCTTGATTGCTTAGGCATATTTGAAATGCAGTTTTTTTTAAATATTTAAAAGTAAAGAAGATGTTCTTGCATGTTTGTGTTTGTGCAGGACCTGGGCGAGCAGAGGCGCAAGAAAATCGTAATTTCCTCATCACCACGCAGATGAATCACATCATCGAAATCATGCGTGTGCTGCAGTTGAAGGTTGATGACGAGTACGACCTGGAAGATCCTACCAACCTCTTACGCAAGGCCCGTCACTACATGGTGGAGAAAATGCAATCCGCAAAGGACTGGCTTGCTAACCCAGATGCTGATGCAAATGGTCTAGGTGAGCCACGCTTATCCATGCTTTTTTTTTTTGTACATTAACAACCTTCTTTTTGTTAGGGCTTGAAATGGCTATTGAAATTTCCAGAGGTTTTGTGACAGTCCAGTATGGTAAAGCATTGCAACTGAAAAGACTGAAATGTTATGTGATCGCAAGCAGACGCGCAAGTGCGGATGTTCTTATGTTTGCTGTGTCTGTTGGAAGTGCATGTACATCGTGACCAGTGTTGTTGGAAGCTGCTCATGTATATATATATGGTACATGTAAACATATGTATATAAATATATCTATATATATATATATATATATATATATATATATATATATATATATATATATATATATATATATATATATA
>QQSS02216948.1:0-23011 GCA_003687565.2 Craspedacusta sowerbii
ACATACATACATACATACATACATACATACATACATACATACATACATACATACATACATACATACATACATACATGGATACATGCGTGCATACATACCTACGTACGCACTTGCATTTGGAAGCACCTTCGTACGTGCGTAAATATGCTAATACATAAAAAACTTTGTAGTTGAGTGCCTACTTGTTTGATGAATCATCAAAAGCATGTTGTGTTTTTTTGCTAAATTCAACGAATGCGATGTCTGTCCGGGTTGTAGGCTCAGCATTTATTTATCCAGGCGCTGACTTGAAAGAACGCAAACTGATGACGGAAGCCGAAGTGCCTATCTTTGTTTCCAAAGCGAGAATGCTTTTCCATCGGTTCAGTGAGCTGCCCATTCCAACGATCGCTGCTCTGGATGGTCCTGCGTTGGGTGGTGGTCTGGAGCTGGCCCTTGCTTGTGATTTCCGAGTAGCATCTTCTAGTGCGAAGCTCGGCCTTCCGGAAACTAAACTGGCTATCATCCCAGGAGCAGGTATGACCCTGATTCATGAGCGTGGTCTTGAAAGTCGCCTATTGTATGTGAGAATATTCTGATCTTTCTAACTTTAGCGAGGCATTTAAATTGTGCACGAGTAGGCAACCGTCTTCCCATATCCCTTATACAAGCAGCCGCGTGGTCTAAGCGTACGCTTTTTAACGTACGTGGGTGCTAAGTACAAAATGCAAGTCTTGTTCTTTCAATGTAATGCGCTAGTATGGCTTATCTATCGCTGCTGATCGTGTCTTCTGCATCTAGGTTTCTGATAAATGTACATTTATTAGCTCGACTGTTGTTGCCCTTGTACGTTGTTGATTTAAGTGTTGTTTTTTTTGTGCCAGGTGGAACCGTGCGATTGCCCCGTCTTCTTGGTGAAATGAAAGCGAAGGAGCTTATCTTCACGGGTGACGCCTTGTCGTCAGCCGATGCTTTACGTTGCGGTCTGGTCAGCCATGCTGTCGAGCAGAATAAACAGAATGATGCTGCTTATCAGGAGGCTCTCTCCCTTGCTAGGAAAATTCTGCCTCAAGGCCCTGTGGCTTTACGAATGGCGAAGCGAGCTATCAGCCGTGGAATCGAGGTAGAGAAATGTTGTTTCTTTGTACGGGTTTTCTTTCTTGAGTACGGCTGGTCTGTGTGACGTTCGCGGGGTGACGTTATCAGGCGTTGACATTGTGCGCTATGAACTTGAAGGCATGCGCCGTTATTTAGATATATATGATGAACGGAAGAGTCCTCTGGCCCGTACTGAAAGTGCTATTCGGCTACAAACGTGTTCACGAGGTTTAGTCGTAGCTTATTGTTGACGATCTCGTCTATTCAGGATCCAACTCGCTGTACCGCTTATTTGTCTCTGGTGCCGGGTGCGTTACGTCATGGTCTGATATTCCTTCTCTCGGTTTTAGGTTGATATTTATTCGGCTCTTGCCATTGAAGAAGCATGCTACGCTCAGGTAAGCAGTGTTTTTTTTTTTTTTTTTTTGTGAAAGCTATGTTCAGCCCGATGCGGTTCTAGTTTGGTAGATTCTTTCTGCGGTCATCCTCACCGGTTCCTATTTTAACCTGCATGGTAGAGTTTTGCGGATCACCGATAACAGTCAGCGATCCCATACTCTTGCTATGTTCAGATGTCCTCCTTACTGTGTTGTTGATACTCCGCTTGCGTAAGCGGTTGTTGGCTAAATCTGTGCGAGACGCAGTCCTTGCCTGGTTTCCACTGCCTACCTTTTATTCATTGGTATGCGTTTGAAATCTAATGGGAAAAACCTTCCGAGGGTGGGGAAGGTCGAAAACGTGATTTTGTGCAGCGAGGCGATGTTCGTTTGTTCTGAGTACTCAGTGTTTTGTTCAGTTTCGGTAACTGCTCCACTTTGTTCCTGTTTCACGCGAGTGAGATCGCCATTGGAGACACGTGGCGGGTAATTGATTTAGAAATGGCTGATGGTTATGAACTTCCACGCTTTACTCATGAATTCTACACGTTACCCGTAGGTCATTCCCACGAAGGATCGAATTGAAGGTTTGAACGCCTTCAAGGAGAAGCGAAAGCCTGTGTATACCGGTAATTAAGAGGATAGTTGACGAATAATCAGATTCCCGTGGAGAGGAAGATGATCTAGATTTGAACTCGAGGAAAATGATTTAGGTGTCATTTTGCGTGAAATGAACTGTGTTAGAGCTGTGTTATTAGTCAACCTGCACTTCTCTATGTAAATGATCGTATCTTATTTTACGGTATTTTTTTCGTTTTTTACTGATACGTAGGTCGCTTCTTTTTATTCATTTGGCCAGAGCTTTTACTTGCCAGAATGCAATTCTTATAGCCTAGTTTCAGCCTTCGCTTCTTGGTGACTGCGATTAATCGATGGTGACTCGTATACCCGTGACCTCCGTTAGTGACTGTACCATGGGAAGCTTGCGCTAAGGTTTCTAGACTTCGTAATTTGTGACAGCATTGTCAACATTTCTGACAGTTGTCAACGGAAAAGAATAAATGAAGTTTGAATATTTCACAGTATTATTTTTGCAGGTTCGTTTCTCTCGATCTTCTTAAGTTTATTACGATCATCAGCCCTGTGTCGTGATCTGATACCTGCACTGAGGGCAGGCGATTTTAGAATTCAGCTTTGGTGGGGCGTATTTAAACGACCTGTCTTATGACCTTGTAAGCTATCAATCAACAGTAAGAAGATAAGAGAATGACAACTGTACACAAGCGCGCGAAAATAGTGATTCAAGAGCGAAAAAGTAAGAACTAGAGTAACTGTAAAAAAATAAATTTAGATAGAAAAAGTAAGAGCTTGATGGTTAAGTTGGGAGTTAAGGCTAGTTTTTTTTTTCCATTGAATAAGCATGGCATCCTTCAGTTTACGCTGAAAATCTGTCGGAGCTTCAACTTAAATAGAAAAACCGAGATCGGAACACTGGCACTTAAGGTCGCCACTAGCTTGCACATGTTTGTAAATATGCGATCTGTGCGAACACTCGCACTAGATCAATGCGGTTTGAAACATGTTCAGTACACTCAAACGAGTTGTTTTCTTCTGGAATCTGTTGTAAATTTAGCGCTACTTCGACCAAGTTATATCTATTCACCCCGATCCTATCATCAATGTACACAAGAAACTAAAGCCCAACTCGCCTAGCAGTTTTTTTTTTTTAAGTAGCAACAGTACGGCTTCGTCGTCCGCTGGGAAGGTCTTCAAGAAGAGTGTCTCCTGGTAACAGGGGACCGTGCGATGTCAGTTTCAAGATCGTTGGAGCATCGACCAGTCTTCCGAACCTCCCTTTGAGGGCACGTATTGAGATCTTCAGCTCCTTGGGAGGCTCAACCTACATTTGACAACTGGCCTCATTTGCTGCTAGCGACGATCGATGGATTGCGCATCGGGGGAAACTTCTGGCTCTTCACCAACTACAACAACACTCACTCCAATTAAAACGCCTTCAATATATATTCTGCACAGAAAACTATTTAAAATGCAGGCTTTGACCGGTTTGTCCCACCAATCAGCATCGCCTGGTGGTGACGGAGGCATTCAACGAACACTTTAATCGGCTTTTGCAACACGTTCTTACACGGCTTTTACATCCTGTTCTTACAGAGAGCTCGATACCCAAGTAGCTAGACTGATATATGATATTGCACGCTGGCTAGATTATGCTTATAGCACACTTGATAAGCGCATGACATCTGCGTGTATGAATCTTGTCATCTGTTCGTGTAGCCATTGATTACGAAACCTTACGATATGTCGCAGACGCTAGAAAGGAACTCACAACAGAGATTACTTTTACTTGTACTTGAACTAGTTTTACCTTACCTTACCTATACTAAATAATGTTACAAGAGTTTATATACAGTTCGAGGAGGAAGTCGTTATTTACATACTGTCCAATGGCGGAGCAGGGAGTTCTGTTGAGGGGTTTCCCTGCTCCCTTCCTCCTCGTTGACCCAGCTCGAGTGGGTTCCAGGCGCTTCCTCCTGCTTGACCCAGCTCGAGCTGGGCCCAGGCGCTTCCGCCTAGGCAGCCATCATGGGCATTCCATGATATACGTGTTTCTTTTCAAAATGAATCCTCGGGCCTGGGATAAAAGGCCTCGCTGGCCCGTGGACCGTAGATTGGAGACCCCTGAGCTAGTCAAAGCGAGGCCATACATTTATCAAATAGGTTTGAGTATTTTAACCAGTCGCTCGTCGCTGTTCTACGTCACGGAAGATCTGTTGGGGCCGCTCTGTCAAGCAAGACACCCTGTTGCATGATTATAATGCTAAAACGGGACAAAACGGAAGAAAGTGGCTTACACTAAGACTAGTGTGCTAACCTGTGCACCAGCCTGGCCCGGATTTAGTGTAGAGTATCCGCCACATGGAATTCCATATTAGAGTATTATGTCGAGTATTATATTATATCAGAGTATTATATCGTATTATATCGCCACGTTAGAGTATTATATCGAGTATTATATTATCGCGTGTTATATAGTATTACACCGTCATACATAGAGTATCCGCCATATTGAATTCCCTCCTCTTGCGCCCCCCCCCCCCCCAAACGACACCAGAAGGTGAGAGGTCAGAGTCTGGGAAGCCCCGTCCCTCGTTGCGCATGCGCAACTCCGCATGGTTAGCGAATCAAGTTGTCACCCATCGCTCTCTGGATTGGCCTGGACTTTACGTCGTCGAGGAACGACATGGTCCAGAGCAAACCGTTATCTTGTTCCTGCAAACCATTCGGCGACGATTTACGACGCAAAAAAATGCAAATATGCGCACCTGTTCGCCACACAAAACCACAAACAAATCAGTCAGCCAACGCAGAACGTGCCTTCACCGAAATTATTTTTACGGAAGCGATTCTCGTACAACTTAGACTTCTAAACCTCTACACCTTCTTCGAGAGTTTGACTGACACTAGAGCACCGTGCACGCAAACGAATCCAAACGAAAAGACTCTATCCAGTGCCTAGCACAACAGGCACACACATACTGAGCAAAAGAAAAAGACGACGACTACGAGACGAAGATGCGGGCTGGTGAGACTAGATAGAAACCAGTATCACATACATACACACTAACAAGATACACGTTCTGTAAACAACGCCATCGCAGCTGATAGCTCCGTTGCATTACGGGTAACCAAATCAATTCTAGCAAACGAAATACAAGTTTGCCTTCAAACTAAAAATAACTGAATATCCTTTTAAGGTGGACTCTCGAATGGCCGATATTCCTTGGTATGTACAAGTGCGTATATACAGCATACTGGCGATACAAAGATAAGAAATATTAAAAGCGAAAGTTGCCCAGGGCAGAAGCTCCCCAGCAGAGCAGGCGAGGAACACTTGAAGCTGCAAATGGAAGACTCACAGGAACTGCGAGCAGACGGAGGATTAAATAAACATGCTAGCCAAGTACGAGCCGCGTAAGTCAGTTACAAGCCATTTCCATTATCAACCAAGCCTACACGAGCCTTCCCAACGAAACTTCAAAAAACTATCTTTCAAATCCAAAGCAAGCGCATTCATAATTGCCTGCAGAAAACCTCCTAGCTATGCCCAACCTTGGCACGAACGGACGATCAAAAAAAAGTTGAGAAGCACTTTAGGCTCTAATGTCTAAACATTCCCGAGAAGCACACTATATATATATATATATATATATGTATATATATATATATATATATATATATATATATATATATATATATATAGTCTTACAGCAGGTCATTAAGAATGTAGAACATGGCCTAACATGACAAAAACAAGGCGGGGTTATCACGCAAAACACATTTAAAAGAGACGGGATAGCACCAAATACACGCGTAATACTAAAATATACTCAATGCACCATAACCTCAGCTTACGCATATATACACCAGTACACCACGATATCAGAACAGACGTACGTATAAATAAATCATATCTACAAATAAATGCATTTATATATTTTTCAAATACAGATATATATATATATATATATAGATATAGATATACAAACATATTTGTATATACACACACATGCATGCATATACATATGCACTATGTACATATATATTTATACTTTTAGATATGAAAAATAATATATATGAAAAGCGTATATATGAACAGTATTACGACGAGTTCTTGCTTAATCGCATAGCAGACAAAAGCGACGGCGGTAGACAGTTAAGCGCGAACAAGGAAGCGAAGCTGTCAGAAGTGGACGCAATAGACACATTCCGTAAACCCATTCATTCGGCCCCACTAAACCACATGGCAAACTCCATTTGGCTTGCGGAATAGGCGCCCAGCGGAATCAGGAACAAAATTTCCCAGCGGACATTCCAGCCTTTGCATTGCAGAACCCTCTTTTTTCCATTCGTCGAATAAAAAGGGTATAAGCCAGAAATGAAGCATAGTCGTAGAGCGCAAGCTCCTCACTTCCAGCAACGTGCGGATTTATGGGTTCAACGAGGTCGGCACATCCACATCATCTGTCCACATACCCGCGCACAAACCAGTGCCCGCTAGGTGTAGCGAAAGAACTTGCTCAAACAATAAAAATAAACATAAAAATAAACATAAAAATAAATAAATAAATACACCCTAAATTAACGCCTGCGAAGTTAACAGCAAGGTGCTACTTCAAGGTATGTACAGCGAAGCCATTAAGACTCCAGAGCAGCGCTTTTACTTGAGAGCCAGGTCCCAAAAGGCGCTCTGAATAGCCAGTACGCGATTGATCCTGGCAAGCGAGCGGCGAATAGACTCCAGGTCTCGCCGCTTTCGCTCCTTCACCCTTTGTCTCCTGAAGAGCTCCTTTTGCCTGGTTTCATCGCTCTTCAGGAAGTCCAATTCCTGTGATCGACTCAGTGCGCCAGCGCCAACCGGTTGAAACGACTCCTTCTTCTTGATAAATCTGCGCAGACAGTACTTCCCTTTGTCGGAGGTCGCGCAGCGTAGACTTTTCAAGTGCAAACGCTCGCAGTCGTACGCACTCAGTCCGGCCTTCTTCAAGAGTTCGGGCGAATGCCAATTCACTCGATGACGACACAGCTGGATGAGACGGTGTGCGGACTCCAGATCCAACCGAACGGCGTCCACGGTGAAGTGCTTCAGAGGGAACCGTTGCGTCAGCCTTGCACGCTCGTTGCCGGTTAACAGAGATCTTGCTGGCTGAAAAACTTCGCGTGACTCGTCATCAGAGACAGCGTCGTACGAGCTCTCGTCATCTAACGATCCAACCAAACTGACGCCTTCGTCGCAAAGCTCTGTAATGTCTGCCAAATTTTCGTTAGGACTGGCGTCGCGACTGATTCGACGAGAGGGACATTCCGAAAACGCTCGCTTCCTAGACCGACTGAAGGCGCCACGACTTACGATGTTTGATTCACAACTGTAGAAGCACTCGCTCAAACGCTTTACGGGCCTATGAATAGAACCTTCATGAACAGAAGGCGATTTCAGCAGAGTTCTCAAGAGCTGACCGAGCCGAGACTGACTCTTCTTTTTGTCCGCACTAAGCAAGAGAGACCGACGCCTGGGCTTATTCTGAACAACAGCTTCTCCTTCGCCAACCGCGCTAAACTCAGATGCCAGGCATTCAAAATTTTGGCAAGAGCTCTGTGCAACGCCATCGGCGCTTCCATTTATCACGGATTTGTCGGGAGTTCGCAGCAAGGTACGAGTCCAAGACGAGGGCGCTCTAAGTGGCGATAAGCGATCGACCCGGGTAGGCTGAGAGCACGGGCCAGACAAGGAAAGGTTTCCCATCACCGATAACACATCGCAAGCCGAACTCCGAGGATTCTCGCCAGGAGAACGGACGGACGAAACTTGACCAACATGAGCAAGGCCACTATAGTTCGACACATCGCAACCATGGGTGGTAAGAGAAGAAGGTCTTGGACTTTTAAATGCGATACGGTGCTCAGGCGAGCTGCGTTCATTACAAGTAAACTCACTTAATCCCTGAGAAGATTCTCTAGAGATGGCTGAGAATCGAATGTTAACCGGTGACTCATCAACACGCTCATCTCCACGTACGTCCGATACAGGTGATGCCTTATCACTTACTTGCAAAGAACATCTGACCACTGCATCGATAGCATTGGTACGAATTAGCTGTTGAGGTAGCAGCCCTTCCTTAAATAGACTACAGTCGTGCAAACGATTTACGCCACAGGCGACCGACGGTGCACACTCGGGCTTTGCGCTTTTACCTGGGAGAATGTTGTGAGGTTTATCGCGAAGGTTACCTGTTACCGCATCCCGATGCAGCAACGAGTAATCGTGCGTGTCTAACGCCGAATTAACCGGCGATGACCGTGGGTCCACCACCGAGAACATGGGATGAGGTCCTCCGCAAGACGCCAAGTTTCGCCTAGTGCAGGCAGAAAATGGCGCCATCAGACTAACAGGAGCAACATCAAATGAGGAGGCACACCCACAGCTGGCACTTACTTTTCTGCCAGGTTCATAACGATCTATGTTAAGCTCTTCGAAATCAGTTGACCTCGCTGAAGTCGGGTCTTGTCCCTGCTCGAATTCGTAACCAAAAGGCATTGGACGGGAGACGAAGGCCGAGTGCAATCCCTCGCTAGCCAATGGCAGACTCGGGGCTCGGCTGATGGTGAAGTCAATGTCATCATCAGCAGCCGGTTCCTCGGACGCACACACGGGTGAGACAGAGGAGCGACAATCCAAACGGTGAGCAAGAGCTTCAAAAGGAGCCTCGACTAAGTCCTTCGAGGTTTCAGACTTATCAAAAAGGTGTGCTGACCTTGCCGGCAAGAGATTCTCACGACTAGGGTAAACACCATGTATGCTGGAGGGCTCTCTGCGACGTACTGAAATGCCACGAGCGTCCCGGGCATTTGATGTTGCAAGCGCAAAGCCCTGGGCAGATGCACCCGGTTGAGCTAAGGGCGCTGGTAAAGAGCTGCGCAACTTACCATCGCCTTCACCAGGCAGGCAAACGCTCCTCAATGTACTGAAAGTTTCATCAGATGTCGACTTAGCTCTTTCGTCCAACGCAGGGTCGGTCTTGAAAGGACCCATTAATGATGCCTTAAGGGGAACCTCGCAGTCATCAACTCCAAAACCCAACTCCTCTGGACCGTTTGATATCTCTTTCATCGAGAACGTATCCTTGAACTCTTTCCTGTGGCATGCCATGGCCTTAACATGTCTTCTGATAGATTTATTTCCCAACGTAAGTTTCGTTGATTGAAGTTTTTTTTTACGACTTTGCGTCGAAACACATTTACCGACCCCTTTAGCAAGCATAAGATTAACAGAGCGCCAATCGATGCTTTCTACGCAAATCCTAAACTCCTTCGTCACATGATTCGCTTGGTCAACGATGGGCTTTTCCGAACTTATTCTGTCACCTACAAAACTTGCTTCCGGTTGTTTAGACATCGAATTAGCCACAACACTCGTTTCCACAAATTGTTCACTCCTTTTTAACTTAAGCAACTTCTTTGCCAGCAAGTCTCTTCTTACCTCATTAATTTTCAGCAATCTCGAGTTCAAATTTCTTGAAGCTTTAACATGCAGCGGCTTACACGATCTCGTTGGGCTGAAATTGGAAGGAGAATGAGCAACTTTTGGAGACGGGCTCCTTTTCGGCGACTCGAGCATACTTGGAACAGTTGCTAAGAGCCACTTTGGGCAAGCGGCTATTTTTTTCTCCTCAATACCCTTTGCATGATCAAGGTACTTTCTTGCGCTCAAAGCTTTCAAAACCTTCGCTGCCGAGCTCATACCCTCGGTCGCATGAATCGGGGTGATGCTTTTCGCTAATCCAGAGGGTAAACGTAATTTCCCTCGGAAGGGATCTGATGGAAGATCATCTTTGTGAACGTCAGCAAGGGTAGCAATGACCGCGGTCACAGGACTGCAGACTTCGGGGATACTAGCAACAGGGGTGGTGGCGGTGGTTGCATTATGGTCCACAACCGCCGTTGTGCTGCTGTACTTCCTGGCTCGCAACTTAACGCGACTAGCCATATCCATTACGAAAGGCGTCTCTAGGACATGACCTAGGCCATTTAAAGGCCTTCTCTCTACAACATCTGAAGGCAAAGCTACAGGCACACCCAAATCAGGGGAATCATGCGACACCACGTCACATGCGAGAAATTTCGACTCAAAGTCAGCCATCTCACTGAATTTAAGAGACACACGCGCCAGCAACGTCAAATCGGAATAATCGGAATCGTCTTCCATAGAAGATAAAAAGCTTTGGAATGGAAAATTTCCAGACGATTCTGTATCAGTCAAAACCACAGGAATTCGGTTAGATCCTGAAAGTGTGCATACTTCACTTGGAGATAGCGAATGCACGGCGCCAATGACCGGACTTACCGAGCGACACGGTTTTTCGGTTACGAATTCCAGCTGGGCTTCACAAGTAAGCAAGTTGGACGATGTTGTCACATACTGTGGGCTGATCCCCGTAGGAGGTGCAATGTTGTCAATCTCTCCAGATGTCGGGGCAATGAGTCTCTCACCTTCATTCAAAATCTGCTCCTTCCCATGGCTAGAATCCGAGCATGAGCTAGAAATTCCACGGAGTTCAGATTCGCTCCATTGGGATATTGCAACATCGTCAGTTTTGGGCAAACCCTCTGAGGTTACACTCAAAACTTGGACCATCCTAGCTGGATCGACCATGCAAACTAACGGGTCAGAAATCTCATTTGTTAGAATATCCGTTGGAGTCGCCCATGCTGTAAAAGAGGCCAAATCATCATCATCAGTCTCACTGGCAAAGTCACCATCACTAATCTCATTATCAAGTGACAGTAGCCCCGACTTAGAACACCTGCTTTGGTACATTGAAGACTGCGAACTATCATCATGAGACAAATGACCATCAAAGAAAGCCCGACTGCAAGGGCCCTTTGCATTAGGACATGCTGTAGCCATAGCCATAGTTGGAGCGTACACATTATATACCTGAATAAGATACAGAAAATACATTTCAGAGACCATAAGTATGAAAACTAATATGCCTTCAAACATATGTAATCTACTTAACATAATTTATTAGAAAAGCTATGATACTTAAGAAGTAATTGACAAGAAACGCCAATCTTGCTTTAGCAAAAAAGGTTAGCGTGCTAACAGCAAGTGGAAGCAAAATTAAACTTCAACACCAGTATGACTGGCACAATTAGTAATTCATAGGCATATCAGAAGAAACCTTTAATGAACAGAACATTTACAAAGCATCTTATCTCATAACAACTAACATCAAAGGCTTACCAAACAAAATGGGGAAATGATCAAAATTATGTGGTTAAATATGATAAACCCTCGTACAACAACAATGATATACATTAAAACTCATGACAATCATAAGATGTGGCTACTAAATCTGAGATACATTAGATACAAACAGCTTCATAAAGCAATGATTCAAGTGACTAAGCATAGACTTCAGTCAAGTAAGTAGACTTCAGTCCTTTTGTACAGTACAACAGCTCTGGAACAACATAGTCATGCTATTGCTTTATATATAAACTAACACACAATTGACTATCTGTTCATCAAATGCAGACCAAATATAGCAATTACAGACCGTGTTTAAACAGTCATGAAAATTTGAGACATAGGTCAACTATACAGCTACCAAGGCTCTTCAATAGCTTAAATTGGAACCCTAAAACTCCTATGCACAATCCAGCTTGAGTACCGTCATATAATCTATAGCAGTTTTAAGCAAACACATGATAGTGACATGCTACAAATTAGCTTGCCTTTCTAACTTCATACATTTTAATAGCTGAACGTGGCGCTTCCACATTCAGCAAGTGTTGATGCAGGATATTAGTAGAACTTCCCACAGTAGCCTCAAAGCTCAAAATAAAAAACCCTTACCAATACTACTAGCATATGAATCAATGATTTAAATAAGCTTAAAAGATAATGAAAGAGTCATCTTAACAGTAACTTAACACATAAAACGTAGAAGGCAAAAATGTTAACCAGAAAGGACATAGCCTGTGTGCTACATCTTGTATTGAGGAACAAAGGCAGTACCAAAGATCCCCAGAGATCAATTTAATTAAGTCTTTATAGCATGCAAAACTTCAGAGAAAGCTAAAAGACAATCACACTAAACTGGCTTACGTATCTGCACTTGCCAAACTGGCTTATGCAAGTGCACCAGGTAATATTAGACAGCTTCCACAGTGTGTTTGAGTGTCTAATAATTAATTACCTTATCATTAAATCAGACCAGAAGGTCATACAACCACCCCAGCTTCACCTTAACTTTTATATAGCAATTTTGTTTTACACTTTCTACTTTAAATCTAGATTTTATGAGCAAAGAAGATTCTTCTGTCCAGTCAAGGATGCTAGAAAACACAAACCAGTACAATAAAAAAAAAAACTAGAATAAATCGGTGCTATAGGGTAATGGTGCAGGAATTCTTATTTGGAAAACTCTACCAGTATAATTCAAAACACTCTAACTTATACCTAGATTACTATATGTTAATTCCATTCAACTTATTAATGCGAAGGGGAACCCATGCTGAAAAAAAAAGCAGGGGCCAAAGACAAAGCTCACATAGTATTCGGATGTTGGCAATCAGATGTTCAGTTCCATATATAAGCTAGTTTATGTAGGTATACAAAGTAGTGATTTCAGTCTTTTTATATTTTTGGTTTTTAGTTCTATGACCGGTATTGGAAATAAGAGAAAAGGAAAAGAGTTACCCCATGTCATTCAATAAACATGCATAAAAACCTGGAAATTGTCTAAAGCAAGCTTGAAGTATGGAACTCAATTTAAGCTAAACATATGATCTGTAATTCTACCCGCCTGCGCACACCTTACAGCAGAAACATGCACAGGAACCGTATTGCACTATACGCAACAATCCTTTGAATGAAACTGCCAAAAATAAATACGATATAGTTATCTTTAAAGTTACCGCGATTACTTCAAGCGAAGAACATTTTCATCATTGTTTTGTACATTGTATTGTATTGAATAAAGTCGCTTTCGATAGCTTTTTTTTTATTAAAAAAAATAGTTACTTCAAACATCCATTAAATGTTTTTATGATGAGACCGTGAATTCCAAAACTTCTTGGGCACCTGGCATACAAAGTCTCATACAGGTCTCCGTTAATTTGTCTTCCAGTAATAAAATAAAGGATACTTCGCGAGGTCAACCGTTTTCAGAATTACCGGAAGGTTTTTCGATAACTTTTAGGTTATAAGTTATCGAAAGCTTCCACCATGGACAGTTAATTTTGGCACGGAACTAAAAATTCTTCCCATATTGGGGACTTGCAAGTAGCAATCTTAATTTTAGGTCAAACTTTTGCCTTTCATTGCTGCCTGTAGAGCAGTGAGGTGGTTACCACCCCCACCCCCACCCCCAGGCCTCGGGCCAGGGGACGGGGCCTCCGATTTTGAAGGGCCTCAAAGGTAAGTGAATGCTCATGGGTACTTAACTGGAGGTATACCTACGCGCTGAACTTGCTGAGAACAGATTTGCAGAGTGCATATGGCTTAACATACCATACTGACGCAAGTCATTGGAGTGCTGTAGGTTTTGTTGTTTGACTATTTAACTATTTATATTATGCACTGCAAGTCTCGTATATGCGCGAGCGAATCTTCAAATCTACACGACAGCTACAACCGCGCGCATACAAAAGTTGTAGTTTCGTGCATCGTAGAGCAACTTCATACTTCGATCTTGACTCTATTCTAATTAATTGGGCAATTGAAATCGATTTCAATTAAGATCAGTTTTATAAGTCGATTTCAATTGATCAGTTCACCTTACACACCCTACTCTTATTCAATTCCCTGTGGGGCGGAGGGATGACTGGGGTGTGGAGGGAGAATAATGAATTTTAATACAGACATATTTGTCTAAGATAATCAGTCAAGTTGGCATTACTAGGCTATATATTCGAAGGGTAATCACAAAAAGAATAACGTCTGAGCTTGTCTCATCTTTATATAGGAAAACTTAAAATTACTTAACCAACGTTAAAATTAATTACTTATATCAAATTTAGAAAATTTTATAAACTTTAATAATTTTTAATGTGCATTACAACAACCACAAAAATTAAATATTGATTTACTGAAGCCGCTACAGCTACTAAAGCTACTCCTGATCTCTGTCAGTGACGACCCAGCTGAATGACCTGATGTCGTCACGGATAACCAGCGCTGAGTTCGTCCAGCGAGAGGCACCAAATCAGAAAGATATGGACTATCCATACAAAGGCCGAAGACAAAGATTCTCCAGCTTGAATTTTCACAGAGTGATGCAGAATGGCGAGAGAGTTCGACGAAAGTGGTTGTGCTTTTCTAATCTGCGTATGATGTAAGCTATTCAATACAGGCGATGTCCCACAGCGGCAAAGAACGAAATCTTGGGATATCTTACCAATAAAATTGATGGAACACGAATTCGGTCACATGCTCGTGAACAGTTTGTCAAAATATATGGAATTACGTTGGCGTATCGGCAATCGCAGTACAAGGGCATTATCGAACAAAACCAGAAAGATAGCGCATTCTGAAGAGATGCTCTCAAGCGCGTCGTTGACGTCATCATATTACTCTCTGAACGAAACCTTCCTTGCCGAGGATATCATAAAGTGCTTGGGAACTTGAATCTCCATAGCAGAGACAACATCTGGTTTGGCACAAGACAATCAACTGCAGCGGTGTTGACGCAGTCTATCGCGTGTCTTCTTCTCGCGTTTTGCATCAGATTTTGCTTTCGAAATATGCACTGAGTACCCTGAAACTACATTAAACAAGACTTTTGGTCTGGCTGATTGTAGAAGAGTTGTGCGTACCAAGTCGTCGTCAACCAGCTCTTTTGACAGAAGAAGTTGAAACTCATCTGGTCCATGGAGAATAATGAATTTTAATACAGACATATTTGTCTAAGATAATCAGTCAAGTTGGCATTACTAGGCTATATATTCGAAGGGTAATCACAAAAAGAATAACGTCTGAGCTTGTCTCATCTTTATATAGGAAAACTTAAAATTACTTAACCAACGTTAAAATTAATTACTTATATCAAATTTAGAAAATTTTATAAACTTTAATAATTTTTAATGTGCATTACAACAACCACAAAAATTAAATATTGATTTACTGAAGCCGCTACAGCTACTAAAGCTACTCCTGATCTCTGTCAGTGACGACCCAGCTGAATGACCTGATGTCGTCACGGATAACCAGCGCTGAGTTCGTCCAGCGAGAGGCACCAAATCAGAAAGATATGGACTATCCATACAAAGGCCGAAGACAAAGATTCTCCAGCTTGAATTTTCACAGAGTGATGCAGAATGGCGAGAGAGTTCGACGAAAGTGGTTGTGCTTTTCTAATCTGCGTATGATGTAAGCTATTCAATACAGGCGATGTCCCACAGCGGCAAAGAACGAAATCTTGGGATATCTTACCAATAAAATTGATGGAACACGAATTCGGTCACATGCTCGTGAACAGTTTGTCAAAATATATGGAATTACGTTGGCGTATCGGCAATCGCAGTACAAGGGCATTATCGAACAAAACCAGAAAGATAGCGCATTCTGAAGAGATGCTCTCAAGCGCGTCGTTGACGTCATCATATTACTCTCTGAACGAAACCTTCCTTGCCGAGGATATCATAAAGTGCTTGGGAACTTGAATCTCCATAGCAGAGACAACATCTGGTTTGGCACAAGACAATCAACTGCAGCGGTGTTGACGCAGTCTATCGCGTGTCTTCTTCTCGCGTTTTGCATCAGATTTTGCTTTCGAAATATGCACTGAGTACCCTGAAACTACATTAAAAAAGACTTTTGGTCTGGCTGATTGTAGAGGAGTTGTGCGTACCAAGTCGTCGTCAACCAGCTCTTTTGACAGAAGAAGTTGAAACTCATCTGGTCCATGTATTCCAATGATAAGGCCTTCCGACCTGCATCTAACGAACCAACGAAGTAATCAGATGCATTCGGGTCCGACGAAACCTTGAATTTTGACAAACCACTGTGATTTGTGGCGGACTCCACGTCCACATTTGCTTTGGGATGATATCAATGGTGGATTTTTATTAACTCTTTTAACGCACAAACCCTCCGTCAGATACGTTGCGACTCATACTCTACCGCAATATTCAGCTCCAGATATTTAAGGAAGGCATTTTGTTCTTCAGGGTTGTATTCACTTTCGACGTAGTTGATGTTGGCTGTGACGCATTTTATAACAGCTTGTATGATGCTGTCACAGACACCCTTCAAAAACAGGAGAAGCATATCTTCATATAACTGTCAGTTGTATCCTGTATGTTCTAGGTTTACACAAGTCTTCCTTAGGGAAGCTTGTTATGCTAACCCGAGCTGGTTTCCAAAGGACCTGGATCCACTTCATAATGAATGAATAATATAGTGCATAAAGTGTCTCGAATTGTTCCTAAGCCAGCCGCTAACAGTAAGACATCCGTCCTACAGCAGATGAGCGATGGTCCAATTATCATGCATTTCTATCCACACAGCTTCGTTGTCTTTACCATACTCTTCATGTTGACCCAATGCCGCAGATAAGTTGAATCCGTTTAGGCCGTTGAAATAAAATTCTTCTCGGTGCTTGCTTCCTTTGCAAGTAATCGACTTGTGTTTATGAAGAGCATGTAGCAAACTTAACAGCACATGTTTACAATAAGGAGCAACCATGCTGATCTCCTCCTCTTAATTTTGGTTTTCTTGGAGTACCTGTTGACATAATATCGACGTGCAGGATATGCCATAAGATCGTTATTGTTTTGTTTTTCAAACACAATAAGTCCCTTTATGGATACATAAAATTTCATCCAGACGAACACTGGGCTTTTCTACAAACTTTCAATAGTTGAAGTCCCTGTGTGCATCTTTCTTACAATGCAACGCTTAAAGCACTGCAGGTTAAAAGCGCTCATCTTCACTTTAGTTTTAAGGTAAGCAATTACCCTTTTATCGGCAACCACGGAATGATTGAATGTACGAAAAGCCTAATTAAAACTTGTTAGTTAAAGCGAGTGCTAATTTCGATTGTGAACCCAATCTCAAGAAGTAGCGGTTTTCACCTTCGGTCTTTATGTGGGTCAGACATTAGTCAAAATGTCATTTTCTTAAAGTGCCCTTGTCATCTTGCCATCATCTTTCAAAAAGTTTCACCGACAGCAAAGTGATTTAACCTATTGCTGACCCCATATCCTTTAACCCTTTCAAATCGAGTCAGCTTCTTTTTAAGTCGACTTTTCTTTAAGAACAATTCAACATCTATTACGCTCTTGTTATAAACTTAGCGCCTTCTGTAAGCTTCCTTAATGACGTGTTCACAGAGAGTTAAGGGTAAAGGCTTGTTCCTTGCTGTAAGGGTTCCTTTTACAATGTTCAGTACATTGCATGAGCACGTTCAAAGCCTTTTTGAGAAATTTAGTAGGTGCATGTTTTACTCGTAGGTTGGTTTTTGCGCCGTACTCTCTGCAGGTGACAATCCGCCTTGGATTTGAGTAATGACAGCAACATCATTCTCCAAGAAGGATCTTAATTAAACGGCTCCCTCTCTCTCTCACTAAGGTTCCTGGTGTGAGCTCGGTCACAAATGCACACATTTTCCATGCAAGTTTCTTATCTTATCCTTGGCTTTTCTTGCTGCTGTATTGTAAGCTTCTACCTTGTACGCCTCCTTCATAGCATACCTTTAAGCTACCATTTACTTCTCAATCTGCGAATGATCATGCCGACATGAAGCGCGGGTGAATATGGCTGCAGTTGCACGCGGAGATAGTTAACATAAATGCCTTCGAATAAATTTTTCTATTTCAGAGAACACTTCAATTGCTTGTGGGTTGCTCGAGCTTGCTGTTGTTATGGAAAGGGTTAAGGTTAGGGTGAGGATTAATATTATGGTTAGATTTTGGGTTTGGGTTACAGTCAGACCAAGACAAGTAATAAATATGCACATAAATAAATAACATGCGAGCCAAAGCTTCTCCATCAGTAGCGAATGCAGACCGGTCGCCATCTTGTAAGCATACCTGCCAGGAAATCACTTAACATCAGTCCAATCGCAATTAACCGCTTATTGAGGAGTAAATGGTGGATTTGCACCCTCATAGTGTGTTTCCAGCGCTTACTGTTCGCTTTTGGGCTGGTCACTGGTAGTTCTGAACAACATAAGATGTCCTCGAAGACCAGAGTTGAATGGCTACCCAATGGCTGCCAAGGCAGAACGGTTTTTGTCTTAAATGTTTTGGGTGAAGTTCGTAATCGGCGACGTGCGTGAGAACCGAAACCTCCTTCTGTGCTGTGCGAGGCCCAATACTTTCCACTTGGTTATGGGAGCTGAGTCTTATGGCGTGGTCCGTTTAGGGTCTGCACGAGCTGTTTTCGCGATTGGCGGGTTGTGGAAATAAAGTTGGCCCACGAGATATCCATGACGTCACAGGTGGCCAAACTGCACTGGATCTGACGAAGCGAGTATTCGGATTGCAGGCGGGCTTTGGACGTGACTCACCAGTCGATTTCGATGCAATCGGCCTTGCCTTCGCTTTGTTAAAATTTATTCCTTTTCTGTTAAGGAAGTTCATAAAAGTGCTAGCCTTCATAATCACTTCATTCAACAAAGTTACCTAGTTCATAGTATGCTGCTAGTAAGTATAGCGGCCGTGTCCGTCCTTTTATATGCCCCTCATTTTATTTCTATGTACAGTTAAAATATTTTATCGTATGGTTTAATGTTATGTTTGACTATTAGTGTCTATATCTTTGCGTGGACTTTTCGTACTAGTTTATGTTAAATCTACTAGTTTGATTATTTTAGTCCGTGTTTTGCAGGTGGTTGGCGGTATGTCGCAAAATTTGGTGGATCATGGAAAACGATAAAGACTTGCAGGATGTTTTGCAAGCCCTCTATAGTGAGGGCCTGCAAGCATTTTTCTCAGCATTGGTTCATCAATTGCATGTCCACAACACTGGTGAGTTCAGCTTATTTTCATGTATTGGAATAGAGAAAACTCAGGATAGCTTTGTACCTTTTGTTGCATTATTAATTCTTTACCTCTTGTAGCCCTGCTTGCAAGAATGTCTGTTCTGATTGTAGCTGATCTTTTGAAGATCTCAAGGAGTGATCTACATCATATAGGGATTGTTTCTCGACTGGATATTCACAAGTTTGAGAAGATTCGAAACTACCTCAAGCCACATGGTCTAAGGAAGCAGATTGCTAAGGTTATTTATCTGTGTGTGCTATGCGGTAATCATGATACTTAAGTTGATATATTAGTGGATATTTTAGTTGATATTTTAGCATATTTAGCACCTGCAACAGAATTAGAGGTGTGCTATAGTGTGATTTGTTAATAAGACTTAGATAAATTTTTTAATAGAAAGCTTCTAAGACCATGGAATTGCTTCTAAACGCAACTAGGCATCGTGACTTTGTACTTTCAGTTGGCTATTTTGCTGTTTTATTTTGAAAATCTTTTTTTTTCAATTGAATTTTTGGGTTAGATAGTTACTCAAACTATAACCCATGCTACTAGCAATGTTTGCTTCTGTTACCTTGCGCAATTGCCAACTGCCAGGATATTACAGATCTGCTTCATCGATTTTGTCATTCATACAACATTAATTGGACACCAGTGTTGGTTTACTGGCTACATGTGCTAGATGAGTTGGTAAAACTCAAAGACGATTTTTAAAAGAATTTTTCTAATCATTTTCTTTATATTAAGGGTAGAGTTACTCAAATTGTTTATTATCGCTAAGCAGCCGGACGAGCACAGTATGAGTGTTTGTCAATGAAAATTCTATTTCAGCAAAGGTTTGTACTTATCTTGCACTTGTTTTATAGCTTGTGAAGAGCAAATCAAGGGATTTTGATGCGTCTGATCCACTATCCTGTCTTATAATGCATGTTGCATTTATTCGGGACCCGGTTGTGATATCTTTATCTGAGATTGACATTGGAAGTGTCATTGGTTCTGGGCACTGTGGAAATGTGATGAAAGGAGATTGGAAAAGAACAATTGCTGATGGTGTGCAGGTTAGTTATGCAGGCTTGATTTGTGCTGTTTCTTGCATGTGCAAGTAGTTCAGGCTGAAATGTTCAGATATTTTGTTATTGGTTGTAAAACCTTACCTATGCGTGATTGAGCTGTGAAAAGCCACTATTGTTTCGGGTTGCTGCAAGTTGACCATCTGCACAGGTAACAGACAGTCAGCTAACTCGAATGCAGAACCGGGAAGAAACTGTAGGTTTTGCCTTCTTCTGAAATAGGCTTAGTATGCTGTTGGTTTGTTTAATGAAGATTTTTGAACCTTACTTGTAAGGGGTGCCTGTCCACCTAAATTTAATTTTATAATTGATATCTGCATGAAAAGAACCAGCAACATTCATTGCTTGTTGTATGTGGAAAGGACTAGGCTCTAGATGGCTCTGTGGAACGATTCACTGATGTTTGCATTAGATTCGTAATGTCTGGCCTTAAGCAAGAGCCAATGGGTTTATAGATTCCAGCTTTAGGTCATTGTTAGGAAAGGCTGCCAGTTTCTAACAGTATTCACCTAGTTTGCATTTATGCCGTAGCAGATTTTGGTCATGGTGTGTTTTGGCATCATAAGGATGCGATTGCGGTTAGAAAAATTCATCTTTTTAGTTTAAAACATCTGTTTTTTTTTGGACATTTTTCTAAAGGTTCGTGTTCCTGTAGCAATCAAGAAGCTAATGGCTGAAGAGTCCGATCACTCATGGAAGAAAGAAGTTGCCATCTTTACATCACTTAACCAAATTCATCCCTCAATAATAAAGTTTTATGGACTTCTAGTTGGCGAGCAAATTAGCGTGGTATTTTACTTATTTTAAGTTGTATAAAAGTGGTTGTTTTTGGGAAGTGAAGTTTCTTCGTTTTTATATGTGCCATTGGGGAAGCTTTTAGTCGTGTTTCTAAGGCAACTGGTCCTCTTGCTTACTTATTATCTTATTCAGTTGCCTGCTTTGTTTACCCTGTTTCCTTTTTACTTGCTTATATTTTTGCTTTCTTGCCTAATTAGTTGCTGGCTTACATGCTAGCCCCCTAGCATGCCAATGTTGCTCATTTAGCTGCTGTGGGTTTGTCTCATTCAGGTCACAGAGTTTGCTGAGCACGGTTCTCTATTGCAGCAGCTTCAAAGAAAACTGATCCAGTCGGTGGCGACCTTGAGTCAGTTCGCAGTGCAGATCGCATCAGGTATGGTCTACCTGCAAAGCCGAAATCTGGTTCATCGCGATCTCGCTGCACGAAATATTCTTGTGACAGCGCCAAACCAGGTTCGTCTTTTGCTCCTGGTTCCATCGCTCCGTGGGCGAAATCTTTTTTAACGCTTTGGGATTAGCGTTGTAGCATGGGAGATCTATGTTAAAATGCCGTCAATTTTCTTTGTTATAAAGTAATCGTGTCATTCTGGCCTATATATTCTATGAACCAAAGAGTAGCAGTAATCTTAAAAGGTAGAATCTCTGAAGGCTTAATTTCTTTGCGCTCATTGTTTGTTTACAACGTTATGTGGTTAATTTCATGTTAATTGCAGCCATGGCAACCTTACTCAGTCACATCACCTTGGAAATCATATAAGTTGGAGAGATCGCCTTTTTCATGTTAGATATTGACGGAATAATTTGACTCATGTTTCTCAGAGAAGCTATCAAACTAGGAATTTGAACTCTCCGATACCTGGATTAAAAGACTACTTGCACCAATTTTCAGGAATGTGGAATGAGGCCCCGTTTTCAGGAGTTGTTTGCGTAAGCGTTTTTCAAAGGATGGGGCCATTTTGTTGCTCTGTTCTTAGTGTGATCACTTTTTTTGCCAATGGAAAGTTCTCGAAGCATCCTTGACTTGTAAAGTTTGTGCGCGATTGCCTACTGGGCAAATATTATTTTCGCTGTAAGCTCTGCTGGCTCGTGGGTTTTAAAGGTGATAGCTGTTCCTATGCCAAGGCTAATCGGTTTGCGCGGGAACGAGAGGTTGAGTTCATTCTAGTTGCGATTTTGGATAGTTTTGGTATTCTGATGTATGAAGAATGTTGCCGTAGTTATATTTTAATCTCCCGTTTTTCTCTTCTCATGAAAACGCAAGTTTATTTTGTCAAGCTGTTGCCCGATGCCGCGACATAGTTAAGACCAGGTATCGGTGGGTCTGTTGGTCGATTGTTCGTTCGGTTAAATTGGGACGATATACCTTGGTTTCTTTCGTTTGTGCGTGTGTCTGGTTTCTGAATGGGTCTTATGGATGGTTAGTTGGCTGATTGGGCCACCTTCATTTGGTTGGTTCGCCGTTCAGTCTGGTCTTCTGTATGTCCGTCCGTCCGTCCGTTGGGCTCGCATACTTTCTGGAGGTGTGGGTGACGTATTTGCCTTTTTGTTGTCTTCTGACGTTCTTTTTCTGGCTAGGTTCTGTCTACCTGTCCGTCTGCCCTTGCCTGGTCTGCGTTCTATCGGGCTTCACTCGCAGCTAATGTGATTCCTAGCTGATCCGTTCTAGGTTAAAATTAGCGACTTTGGTCTGTCGAAGATCTTGGGAGACGAAAAGAAGTGGAAGATGGACAAGACCGAGATGCTGCCGATTCGCTGGCTTGCTCCGGAGTGCGTTAAGGAGGGCGTCTTCACGTCTGCGTCGGACGTGTGGAGTTTTGCGGTTGTCTTGTGGGAGATGTACACTTTTGGAGATACGCCTTGGAGTGAATACAACAACGAGGAGGTATGCTGTGTGTGATTGTCGATCTTGATTTGCGCCACGTGAAGACTTGTCTATTGTAGACTTTGGTACTTCCGTTGTGCAGGGAGAAGTCGCTCTTAATTACCCGTGCTGAGCAGTAAGTTGCCTTTTGTAATTAGCTGCCTAGCAGCCTGCATGTATGTGTGCATGTATGTATGTATGTATGTATGTATGTATGTATGTATGTATGTATGTATGTATGTATGTATGTATGTATGTAT